>JAGKTI010027268.1:0-13312 GCA_018397915.1 Birgus latro | reverse complement strand
CCACGCCTCCGGCAGCAGACTCCCAACATCGGCAACGGCCACCAGCCGCGCTATCCCTGCAACACACCCGGGAAGAAGAACATCGGTGACGGTCATCAACTGCACCTCGGTGACGGACATCAGCCGCACCTGCACCCCTGTGATGGCCTCCAGCTGCACTCGGGGTGTAGTCCTCGTGGGACACGGCTGTCCAGTGACGGCCACTAGCCACATCCATGGGCAGGCAACGGCCACAGCCAGCCAGGGGCACAGACCCTCAATGACGGCTTCCTGCCGCACGAGGGAGGAGACGGCCACTAGCTGCTCTGCTGTCCACGCCCTAGGGGACCTAGTGACAGCCACCAGCCGCACCGGGGAGGGAACGGCTATGCGCCACCCCTCACCCCCTTCCCCAGTGCCTTCCCCTTCTGAGGATTTCTGTTTGCCCAATGCCAGTTGTGGCTACTTGGGTATCCTTGCCCCTTCCCTGCACAGGAGCACTCTACTGGAGGAGCAGCAGTTGGAGCAGATTTGGAGAGGCCCCCTGAGACCAGGGGTCCACGCCCTACAACCGGGCCCCCGGCAGCCTTCAACCCTGATGGACTCTTCAAAGATGGGATGCCACAGTATACCCCTGATGGAGGCCCAGCTGAGGAGAGGCCGCAATCCCGGGTACCACCGAGATGCCCCCAAGACCCTGGGGTGCAACCTCCCCTTCCCAGCCCGAAGATGCCCGCCCGGCAGAGGGCACCGACAGGTGCGCCTTCTCTCCCTGTTCGGGCCCAGCTTGTAGGCCCCAACCCTCGGGCCCCCATAGAAATGGGCGCCCCTACCACACCACCCCTCAGACCCTCCCAGACGATCCAGCAATACCGGGCCTCCAGACGAAGGCCTTCCAGATGACCCAACAGTGACCGGCCTCCTGATGGGGGCCACAGACGACCCAGCGGTAGCAGGCCTCCTGACGAGCCTCCAGACGACCCAGTAGCTGTCCAGCCTCCCGACGACGACCCCAGACGCCCTCACGGCAGCCGGTTCCACTCCTGACGAAGGCCGCCGCACTGGGCCACCCTCCTGCAGCCAGGCCCTCCCAGAAGCTATGCCGGCTACTTTACCAGCCCTAGAGTCCTCCGGCCCTGTCTATTGAGTTAATTTATTTCTTGTACAAAGTGTGCCACTGCCAGTATTGTGTCATTGTAAGAATTAAGGTAATACACGTGTAAGGTTTGTTGCTGAGTGATTTTATGCCCTGTTCCTCTTAGTTGCCCTAAGTATACCTAGCCCGGTCTAGAAAGAGGACCCCGCTCTAAGCGCCGTGTTTGAGGAACGAGTAGTCGGCCCTTAAAACACGCCGCACAACAGTAATAAAAGGTGACAGGAAAGATGGGAGAAGTAGGAAGGGAGGAGGGCAGTCTCAGAAAAAGAATGATAAAGGTGAAGGAAATAGCAGCATTACATCAAGTGAGTGGATGATGAGAGAGTACAAAATTCATAATAAACATGCAAAATCATGGTAGTTCAATTACACTACGTGACCACTAAACTACGAATGGTAGTGATGGTTGTACGAAATGCGGTAATGGTCATGATGAATATACCAGTGGTAGCGGTAATAGTGAAAAGTAATACTGTAGAGGAGATTGCATAACTGCAAACCTTCGGCGTCGTAGAAACCGTGAATTACAGTGCAAGTGCACTTGAAGTGAAAGGTTCAAATTTAAAACAGTAATATGCAGAATCACATTTCTGAGAATTATGCTTGTACAGTGAAGTTAAATGTCTTCCGAGAACTTCCTAGCTCTGCTTACCAATATATCTTGAGCAGTATACTGTATCTTCACTAATTATCTTTAGTGTTCAAGACTGAATATCTTATAACAGACTGAAATCTACAACTGGTGAAAAACTAAAAACTAAGATATCTAAAGCCCGATGTTACATGCACAAGAATAGCTACATCAATAGTTGTCCCAGAACGTTTTGTGCTTGGCTGGAGCCTGACAGTACGATGATTATCTGTGGCGTACGATAGCGGTTCCCGCCTTTGTCATTGCGGAGAAAATTTTGGTTTATTTGCACGAACCGTTTAATTAATCAGTAACGTTATTACACAGAGAGATGGTACTGTATATATCATGATTATGACTAATGGCAATTAGAGGCATACGATTTACTCATTACCATGTCTTTCCGTGTGAAGAGTAAGATGTTGATTAGTACGGATTAAGTACTTTTTATTTATTGATCTTGTGTGATGAGGTGCTTTCCTGGTCAGTTACATGCTGTCAGTGGGTAATTAAACTACTGAGTGATGTACGACAATTTGAAGTTGATGCGTACGCATCCCAAGTTCCCGAATCACAATTTCTTCACGTCAGATAACTGAGAACCGTAGTCGAGTGAAGGTTAGTGTGGTTGCGCTGTGCGTTGCAAGTCCACGTTTCTGCTGTTCTGAGAGAAGGTTAGTGTGGTTGCGCTCTGCGTTGCAAGTCCACGTTTCTGCTGTTCTGAGAGAATTGTGTGAGGTAAGTAAGGAGAGTGGGTGACAGTGGAATGTGAACATAATGGGTTAGTGCCAGTGTCATGAATTTCTTTCGTGATTGTAGTTTTTATAATATTATGTTTGCTGTATGAATGTATCTGTGACGCTGACCGTCCAGGTAATAAGTTATTTGTAAGATTTGTAGGTAATTCCTCAGTAGGTATGTGAAATAGGCCGCGCCCATTTGGTAAGGAATTAATTATTTTACTGTAAAGATAGGTCTTTTCCCAGCAACCCAGCGTGGTGCAACGTATCGCTGATCATACCCCGCCCCCACCCCTCGTCCTGTCCTTGCTATAGCCTAGATAGAACTAAATAGCAGTGTTTATTTTCACACACACAAAAAAAATAGAAAGTATGTCACTACTTGGTGCATTGACTAGTTCGTTGCTGTGAATGCAGGTGTTTTAATCCAAAACGATTCTGTACAGTGGAAGATCCTGTGAGTGTTCAAACGAGACGGTCGGATAATCTTAAACTGTTGCTATGGACGCGCTAAAATTTAAGACAGACCATTGCAACGTGTTCTGCACTGTGAATATACATCTGCTCATTCGTCGAAAAGAGCTCGAGTTCACATACACTTAGGATCACATTTTTGTCCAAACAGATTTGTTTCCAGGCAAAATAGGGAAAGAAGTGAAGAATCTTTCCATGCCCTGCTAAAACAAATTTTAAGTTATTCCATGCCCTAAAACAAATTTTAAATCACTAGAGGGAAGCGATCGTCGGCATTTTCGAGATTCTCACTCTAGGAACTTGCGTTGAAGCAATATATAATTGTCTTTATGATGGTGGTTTTGAATATTCGGTAACAAACTGTTCTCCTTAAACCAAAGAAAAAAAATGCAAATTTGGCAATGCATGACAAATGAGCCGGTCACTGGTTGCCGATTTTTGTATTTTATGCCACACTAGGGACATGTCTGCATGGATTTACACATGACGAAGAACGAATGTGAACAAACACTGCCGAAAAAGCATTTACGAACGTTCGCACAGATGATTGCATACTCTCCCGTGTGCAATCGTTCATGTTAACTTCTGGGACCTTTAGTAGATGAAGGCTTCTGTATCCCCGCTGCAAACAGTCACATACCAGAATGTCAGGGGAAGAAAAGCAATGGGGTGCTTCTGAAAAGCCTAGTATTCCGGTAGATGGCTCTGCGCATTGGACAGACACATTCCCCGCGCTGTTTAAAAAGCATATTTCTGTTAAATATCTACACTGTTGTGTGAAACTGTGAATCATACTATTGTCATATACCATAATATAAATAATACCAATAGAACACGTATATATAACGTAGCGTGAATTGTTTACATTTATCATAAACGAAAAAATCATTGATGGCATATCAACATGCCATTTTAGTGGTCCTATATTATGTACGTTCTGCTACAATAAGTGGAAGCTAGGTTCTTAATACATAGTTTGTTCAGACTGTAAGGTACGCCTAGTGGGTATTTTGATTCATTCAGTCTCTGTGTGGGCAGAAATTAAATGTTGAGTAAATACTTGGACTCAACATTTTGCTCACTCTCTTCACGCATGCGCACCACGACAGTCCCGTGTTAAGTTTTTTACCGAGGGTTTTGTTTTCAAAACAAACGGTCCTGAGTCGTGAGTGTCCAGTTTCCATAGCCTTGGCCCACCATTTCCTTCGAACACCTGTGATAATGGTCCTCGTGCGCTTGTTTTGAAAATAAATCCCTCATTAAAAAAAAAAAAAAAAAGCACGGGACTGTTTCGTGGTGCGCATGCGTGAAGAGTGAACAGTGTTGAGTCCCAGTATTTACTCAACATTAAATTTCTGCCCACATAGAGACTGAGTCAAAATACCCACTAGGCGTACTTTACAGTCTGAACAAACTATGTATTAAGAACCTAGCTTGCATTTATTGTAGCAGAACTTAATATAGGGCCACTAAAATAGCAGGTTGCCATCATATGCCATCAATATTTTAATTTTCGTTTATGATAAATATAAACAATTCACGCTACGTTATATATACGTGTTTTATTGGTATTATTTATATTACGGTATATGACATTACTATGATTCACAGTTTTACACAGCAGTGTAGATATGTAACTAAGAGAAATATGCTTTTTAAACAGCGCGGGGAGTGTGTCTGTCCAATGCGCAGAGCCATCTACCGGAATATTAGCTTTGAAAGCACCCCATTGCACTTACTGTCATCCATGGGCTGTTAAAGCAATGGGTAATGTTACGCCCATTCGAACATTCACAAAAGGGCCAATTTGCAGTTTCGTACAGCCATCGAATTTGATAATGGAAATGTGCTTTTCTTGTGTTTTTTGATGTGAGTTGATCGATTTTGAATCTCATTTCAGCCGCGAATAAACCTTATTAGCAATTCAGCCCCCCCCCCACGACCCCCCCCTGAAATTAACCACCAAAATCCCATAACAAAACCTTAATCTAACCTATCCTAGAAAATATGTCAACCCCATCCATAAAAAAAAAAAAGTGGAGACCCCCCCCCCCCCCCCCGTCCGATATTAACCAACAGAACTTTTAACCGCCAAAAACCCTGCCCACGGTCCCCGGCACGGGCCCAATAGCTTTTTTTTTTTTTGGTCCGACTCTGGGCAAAGGCTTTAGGGCCTGTTTCCAAGTCCCAGTAGTCCTCCTGCATCTCCATGTGTCACTACTTCTGCGCTAACACCCACCAACTTTATTGAATACATGCTAGGGCTCTCTCATATGGCTGGTTTACTGGGCAAAGGTGCTTTTATGACATGTTGGCGGGTCATCAGGTAGATAGGAAAGTTCCTGCTTTTTCATGAAATTCATATCTGTAGACTGATGGAATATTCATTTGCGACGAAAAAGTATGTAGTAAAAACGGCAGTAGAAGGTGAGATAGGTGTGTATTGTTAAAAGGAAATTTCAAGATTCCATGGTTGCTGCAGTTTGTCCTAAGATCGTTTGTCCAATATAAGTACGATCATGTTCGATTACGTTTGCCAGATCGGCTGTAGATGCTCACTGTTTATGTTCTCTAGTATTTGTTCACCAACTGCCTGAAAACTTTTCACCCTAGAACATTTAATATGAATTTGACACCTCAGTCATTGATAAATTGACTTTGAAAGTTTTTGTCGCAACACGTCAAATTCTGTGAAAGGGTTAAGGTTCCTCTTCCTCATGTCGTTGGTGTTCATTATCTCACCTGGTTCCCGGACCCTGAGCCTGCCCAAAGGAAGGGCCCATGGAAGCCACACACTGCTGATGCGCCAGCCCACAGAAAATAGGAAAAAGTCAGAAAGAACAAAGCAAAGATATAGGCAGGAAGGTGCACCATATGCAGCTAGGAAGTAACTACTTGCTGAAGACTGAAGTGGAGGGACAGGGGCAGGTAGCAAGAGGACAAGAAAGAAATAACATCATACAGTTAATGGAATTGGAACATGGAGTCACCAAGATGGGAAGTGAGAGCTGCTTTAAAAGAATCTAGGTCCTGAATAAAAACAACAGTCAGGCAGGGAATTCCAGAGCGGTACGCATCTGATATTTAAGAATCTCATGCACGTCAGGATGACATCTGGTCCTCTGGAGTGGGCAGTCTTGAACTGGGGGCCCCGAGTAGTATGGTAAAGAGGACGGGCAAACCGATCATCTGGAGTCAGTGAGTTTCCATGAAATATTTGCCATTATTTGATGATGTCATGTCGAAGCAGTCTCCCTTGAACGGAGAATAAGTTCAAAGCCCTTAATCTGCTTGCATAGTTGAGGCTTTCAAGCCTCTGTATAGACTTTGTCCAATGTCGCTGTACTGATTCCAGCAGCCTACGGTCGCCTATGTACCCCAGATTCCACAATGATGAGGAGTACTCCAGCAATGGACGGATGTGGGAGATATATAGGGGAATCATGAATTATAAAATATTGCAGCATATACATATATATCAGCAAAGTAGTGGTAGGTGGTGGTGACCATCATCCACTCACTTGATGTAGTGCTGCCTATTTCTTCCTTAGCCTTTATAATTCTTTTTCTGTGCCTGCCTTCCTCTCTTCCTATTTCTCTCATCTTTCCTGTCACTTCTTGTTGCGTTTCTTTCCTTTACAGGTGGCTTTACATTGAGTGACAGCCAAATGGTTTCCTGCAAGCCAAGAAACCATTTCCAATGCTGGGTGGTAACCATATAACCAAACCATACATGCTCCCTACTTGTCAGCAAGTGGGTTGGTGGAGGGTTAGTGCCCCTCCCCGTAAAACAAATAAAGTCAAATGGCCACTCCTTATGGAATTATGGCGTCTGGCAATAGATAGATAGATCAGCAAAGTAATTATAAGAAGTGACCACAAAACGGTGGGTTGCACAGCCAGATGCAATTTCAGAAGTGAAAAAGATTTTTAAAATATCCCAAGTAAAAGTAATTGAAAACAAAGCAGCCTTCCAGTTAGAAATAATGAACAGATTTCAGGCTCTAAGTAATGCCGAGTGTGATGCTGATGAGTTGAATGGTAGACAGACTAACAGAAGTGCCAAGAGAATCAGTGAAGGTAGTAGGGAGAGCTAATGCAACGAAAACAAGTACCTGTATTCGGAAAAGACACTCGAGCTCATGAAAAGAAGAAGGGATATGAACGTAAAAACATAGAAAGATGAATTAGAAGGAGTGGAGTTAAATAAGCTTATCAACAAGAGACAGAGAGAAGAAAAAAGAGAGAGACATGGATCAGATCAAAGAAATCATCCAAAAAGGAAAAAGTCTGAACCAAGTCCGAAGTAAAATGGCATTAGGAAAGCAACAAATATCACTGAAAGACAAAAATAGCAAAGTCATTAAATCCAGATAAGATAAATATATTCAGCTGAAAAATGTTGCAAAGCACTGTATGCATCAAAAACATTAATACCAATAGCTAACTTTTTAGTTGACAGACTAGCACCAATAGCTAACTTTTTAGTTGACACGCCAGACGAAGTAAACATTTCTCTTAAAAATATGAAAAGAGAGATGGAATAGTAGCAGATTTACTGATGCAGAAGTACAAAACAGGCTAACCCACTTATTTACTCAGTTTATATAAAAAATTTCCAAAACATGGTGTAATGTAATACCGTGGTTACTTTGCGAAAAAAGCAACCTTATTATCAGTTATTTACGAACTATTCACTAAAGTCCTTACAAACAGAATGACAAATTTGGAAGGAAAGCAGCCTCATGAACAGGCAGGATTCCGGAGTGGGTATTCGACTACAGATAATCTACACAATGAATCAGCGATGGTAATTGAGAAAACTACAGAATATAATAACCCACAGTGCTTAGGTTTTGTTGATTACTGTTATGCTGTGTGTTCAAGGTTCAAATTCTTGTCCCTCGATCACGAGCTACTGAGCTGGGTTCTCTTCAAGACCGGGTCTAGTGCATACACCTAAAGGAATGGGGCATGAAAACTTGGCTGAACGAACCTTACACGTATATTACCGTAGTTACAACACTAAACAAGACACAGATACAATATCTCACCTATTTAGGCACAAAATGCAAGTTAGATTAGATGACTTGGGACTTGGGCTCCTTACTGGTGGTGGCCAGGTGTGAGGGGAGTCCTGGGATGGTCGTTTTCTTGCAGGAGACACAGGAGTCTCGCCAGGGGCCATGTCGTGTGGGCTGGACTGCTGGGCGGTGTAGAGAGAGGCCCTTTCCTGTCAGGGCCTCGTCGTGGGGTTCGGCTCTCAGGGCTCGGGCCGAATAGGGAGAGCAGGCGCTCTTGCCTGTGCCTGCTCCGGGAGGTAGAGTCCCGGCCGATGGGGCTGGGGAGGTCACACCCCGGGGTCCTGACGACGCCCCTGGGAGTATGGGGGCTGCGGCCTTCCTTTGGTGGATTCGATATCAGGGGTGGTCTCGCCTTCTGCACCCAATTATCATCCCCCATCTTTTCCACATGCCCAAACCATCTCAGTGTACCTCTCCTCAACTATCTATCTATCTATTGCCAGACGCCATAATCCCGTAAGGGGTGGCCATTTGACTCTGAGTTATTTGTTTTACGGGGAGGGGCACTAACCCTCCACCAACCCACTTGTTGACACGTAGGGAGCACGTATGGTTTGGTTATATGGTTACCACCCAACATTGTAAATGGTTTCTTGGTTTACAGGAAACCATTTGGCTTGTCACTCAATGTAAAGCCACCTGTAAAGGAAAGAAAAGCAATAAGAAGTGACAGGAAAGCTGGGAGAAATAGGAAGAGAGGAGGGCAGGCTCAGAAAGAGAATGATACAGGCTAAGGAAGAAGTAGGCAGGACTACATCAAGTGAGCGGATGATGGTCGCCACCACCTACCACTCACAACACCAATACATTCCAGTCCCATCCTACCTCTCAACTCTTCCATCATAAACCCAGCCCCCCCAGGCCTTGCACGCAGGGACGCACTGCACATCCACCTAATCATTGTCATTTCTGTACGTTTGAGCCTGCGAATATGCTCTTCCTTTACTGCCCAGGTCTCACTACCATACAGCATCACACTCCTAACACATGCTGCATACAAAGACCCGTTAGCACATAGGGAGAGTCCTCTCAATGTCAGGAGAGGCAGCAGCTCCCTGAACTTCTTTCAGCCACTTTTCACCCTATCAACTGAGCTAGCTCCAGCCCACCTCCAGCACATAACATGTCTCCCAAATAATGAAACTCTTCCACACACTCAAGAGACTCACCAGCAAGTTCAATCCTTTCACGCCTAACAATCTCCACCTGCTCTCCCCAACACGCCGCACACAAAAAATTAGCATTATCTTGCAGTCTGCCTCTAATACCACTACATCTCTTGTGCACCCATTTATCGCAAACACTGCACAAGATGGAATTACTTCCCACACCTTTGTGGCAAATTGCCACCACCAACCCTAGATATCATCACTTTTGTTTTATCTGCATGTACTCTTAAGCCCTTGTGCCTCATACCATCTCTCCACTTCCTAAATCTTTCCTCTGCCTCCCTTTCATTCTCTGCAATCAACACCAAATTGTCAGCATACAACATCTCCTGTGGGAGTCCATCTCTGAAGTCATGTGAGAGGGCTTCAAGTACCATGATAAACAGCAAGGGACTCAAAACTGACCCCCGATGCACACCAACATTCATGGAAAACACGTCACTCAAATCTCCGTTCACTCTTACTGTGGTGTGAGCTCCCACATACATGACCATTACCCTAACCAGCCACTCTTCCAACCCAAGCTTTCTCATTGCCACTTCACCACCTCTCTAGGGACTCTGTCAAAGGCCTTTTTCAAATCAACAAAAACAAAATACAGTTCCTTTTCTTTCCAATATATTTTTCCTGAAGCTGTCGAACAATGAATATGGCATCAGTGGTCCCCCTGCCTGGCATAAACTCAAACTGCATCTTATCAGTATTCACTCTTTCACTAATCATACCTTTTAGAATTCTCTCCATTACTTTCATTATGTGATCTAAGAGCTTTATAACTATAATTTCTTCTTTCCAGGGCATCCCCCTTCCCTTTGTACACATTTACAGTTACACTCTTTAACCAATCATCTGGGACAACACACTCATATATAATCATATTTATCAGGTCAGTGACTAACCTCACCCCAGTATCTCCTGAGGCCTTCAAGATTTTGGCAGTCAACCCAGACACACCTGCTGCCTTCCCCACCTGCATCCTGCCTATTGCCTCACTCACAGTAGCAGCATCAATCAAAGGCCAAGGGCCAAACGCTGGATCTGCTGGCTCCAAACCTTCCCTGTCCCAGTCAAACTCCACATTCAACATCCGGCTATAATGCTTTCTCCATGCATCTATTACCACTTAACCGCTCGCCGTCACTTTCGTGACGCTCGGTGATGATGGCTCGGGCCGTGGGCTGTCAGTTGGGTGCCTCTGTTTTCTTTTTAAATAGCTAGGGCTTTCATGATATAAATATATGTGAAAAAAGGAGAATCCTGAGTGCTATTTATATCACTCTGTCTAGTTTTGGCCAATATTAAAGAAAAAAATAAGTCAGCGCGAATTACCACCCGCTGGAAGTGCCAGGACCCCCTCACACAACCCTGCGGTTTTGGGGTTAATATCCCCACTGTTCACTACCCTTCCTTCATCATTCTTCACACACTGCTCACCTACAATATCCCGATTATCCGTCTTCACCTGATTTGCTACCCTAAAAATCATATTTTTCCTTTCCCCGTGATTTAGTTTATCAAGTAAAAGTCTCTGTGACTCACACTTCGCCCTGTATACCTCTCTTCTATCCCTGCACCTGGCAGCCAAGTATTCCTCCCTGTTACCACCCTTCTTCCATTCCCGGAAAAGCCTTCTTTTCTCCTTAACTGCAGCTTCTACACCCTCATCCCACCACCAAGTTACTTTATCTCTTGGTGGGCCTCTTGTCCAACTGCATATTGCATCAGTAACTCTCAAGAGGTTGTTCTTTAGGGCTCTATTCTGTTCATTAACGCCTCTATCTACGGCTTCCTGTTCAGCCACCACTCTCCTCATCTCACTATAAAAGGCATCCCATACTGATTGGTTTCCCAGCTTCCATATTTTCCTCCTAGGTACATATGTCCTCCTTCTCATCACTCGTTCCTTAAGCATATGCCGATATAATTGCAATCATCAATCCACCGAACAAAATTTTCACTACCAATATCGTATCGCCTACTCTCATAACATTCACAACCAACACACCCACACCCCCATATCCGGCAGTCCCCCCTCTGCCAAAACAACTTATAGTAGCAATCCTTCCCAACAATCTTTCTGGCTGATCCACCCCTGTACTGGACTTCCTGCAAACATGCCACATCCACCCACCTCCTACTGAATGCTTCATTGACTTCCCCCGCTCTTCCCTTCAAACTTCCTACATTCCACACACCCACTCTCATCCCCCTGGGTGATTTAATGTCCTCAGGCTTGCATTGATGCTTATCCTTGTATTGAGTCATAGTTGGCAATGATAAAGGGTGGGTAAACATTCCACAGGCCCCACCCACTGCACAGCCCCAGGTCCAGGGAATGGATCTGGGACCCCTAGCCCACCAGCTTACCATTGGCTTGTTGTAGTGGTCTTGGAGCACCCTGCCAGAACAGCTGCAAGGATACCCTCCAAGTGCGCCTTGGCACTGCAGCTGCCCCACCATTATACACCCACTGATAGGGCAGCCTCCTGGGGCGCTACTCCCATGTTCGGGGCCCTCTCTGTTGTGCGGAAGCGGCAGCCTGGGAACCATGATGCCCTGTACCCTCTAGCACAGGTTCAAGCCCCATCTCGCCCTGGACCCATGATCTATGCCGGCGGAACCCCCATCATTCCTTCCCCTGAAAGTCTGCCACTAGGTAGCTGGGGCAAAGTTTTCTGGCCGCATGCCCTTGCTGGCGTCAACCCCTGTAACGTAGTGGGTTATGTTGTGTGATATGTAAAGCGCATGTGCTGTAGTGCGTAAGATAGAGGAAATGAATGGGAGAGTATGCTTGTCTACTCTCCATGGTACTGTCACACTGAAAAGGTCAGCAACGGGGGATGGATAGGTAGCTTGTGAAACAGGAACTCCAGCTCTCCCTATCACCAGCATTCCCATTCCCCTTGGGAGTACCACCCTGTTCGTCCTGTACTACAGCCTCCTCCTAACTGGTAGGTAGCAGAAAAAAAGAGAGAGAGAGAGAGAGAGAGATTCTGGATGATCATCAAGGCTGTTATGTGGGGCTGTGCTAGAATCTGCTGGAGTGGAGCACCTTTTGACTGAAAAACGTAAATGAGTGACACACAGACAGGGACCAACTGCATCTGACATTTGGATATTTTATTCAGATTAATACATAATTTTATTCTGCTGATGGCAATCCTTAAGAGAAATTTAGAGGGAAAGGTGTAGGTAGGTGGGTCTCTAGATTTTGGAGGGTCTTTAATAGAATATGTTTGAGTCTAAGATTTTATTTCTTTGTTATATCATTGAGGTATTTTATCAGTTATGAGGAAAGGCCAAGCACATTTTACCACTATCTTGTTGTTTACAAATGCCATAAAAAGTCTTGGGCTTTCCTTCCCCATTGAGAGCTTGGCTAAATCCCTTCACTCCAGTGACATATTATTCATTATATTCTTATAACTGCTTCATTCAGTTTGGGAGAGACTTTCCGTGAAAGAAAGAGGTTAGAATATAGTCTTCATTAACCCCTTCATTGCTAGAAGTTTGATGTAAGCCAAATAAAATTGCCTAGAGAGAGCAAAAATAAAGCTAGGAAATTCATCATTGGAGGTGATTCATTTGTGACCACAACTTATAGGAATAAAGATGTCTGACTTTAGTAAGATAAATAGAGAGAGAGGACTTTTGGGGTTAGGAATATGACCATAAGAGAGTAGTCATGATTCCCATATGTCTAAGAATTTCTTTTTTTCCAGCAGGATGGCTTTCCCAAACCCTCATGTAGATGATGTGTGTGGAGAAGAAGAAACAGGAGCTATCCTGTCTCAATACTCCAATATTACACCTGGGCAAAACTTATTGGTACCCAGCTATGGGGCAGCATCCATCATTTGGAGCGGCCCTAACCACAGGAAGAACTCGATTCAGTCACAGAGTGAATGGTCTTCGACTGTTGGTGTGAGGATTGGGACTTCTTCGGCCCGCCAGGAGTTAGGGTATAATAATATGGTACCTGGAAATAGTGATTGTTATGGGGAGGCAAATGAGAGCCCAGAGTCACTGATCAGCCCACCATCAGTACTGGTTGAACCTCTAGATGACTTGCAGTTTTC
>JAGKTI010027266.1:0-13312 GCA_018397915.1 Birgus latro | reverse complement strand
GAGAGCATGCTGGCCTACTCTCCGTGTAACTGAAACACTGAAAAAGTTCAGCAAAAGGGGATGGTCGGGAACTAGTCCCGAGTGCTGATGAAACGGGAGCTCCAGCTATCCCTATCATCAGCTTTCCATACACCTCGGGAGTACTGCCCTGTTCGACTGGTGCAAATATTGAGACAGACAGAGAGAGAGAGATAAGGTAGCGTTGTTTACAAAAAAAAAAAAAAATGTATAGCCTGCACATGTCATAAGGTCTGATCAACTTGGGGGACAAAGACGGTCCAATGAGCTGGAATTATGTTGGGTATTGAGAGCGGCCCTGAGAGTATACCCTGTGAAAGTAGCTGCTGTGGGAATAATGATATGATTTTAAAGTGTTCTTCAGTTGTACAAGCTACCGTTGCTATCATTCACTCGTTCATGCTACCAAGGCAAAAAAAGTAGTTTATTACACGGATGAAAACTAAATCAACCACAATAACCACTGCTGAGTCAACGTGACCTCTGCATTGTGCCACCCATTGTTTACTCTGATATGTTACGTTAACTACCAGGTAGCCTGACAGCCCATTTAACATTCCCGTGATTACTCTCACAACTATCTCCCTGTAACTGATTACATATTTATACATCACTTGTGCTGTCACTAAACGATTCTTTTCACCTTAGGAGAGACCTCTCGATCTGGTGTGATTAGATACATTCTTCAATAACCCCGATGGTGTTGAACATGTGTCCCAAGTCGAACCAGATATTCTGGTGCAGCAAAATATAAAATATGAATTACCGTACCGGGACAGCCTCTCTTCATTTAGTCATCCACAGGCAATAATAAAGACATCGACACTTTTCTTGTAGTCTTGTCACTTGTCTGCTAGCTTCCCTTGCAGAATTCTTTTACCCAAGTATAAAGTAAATATAATTCAATATTTGTTTGTAACGGAATAAGATTTTACGACACACATCAGTTTCCTTTCTCTCTCTCTCACACACATAAGATTTTCATTCCCACCTGGCACTCTCATCCATTCATCACCCCTTCCATCTTTTCATTATAGTCTCTATCTCCTCTGCGTTCAGATCCCTCATCAAATTAACGTTTTCATTTCTGCATAACGTTTTATCTGTTCAGAATTTCTCTCCCTCTCATGTCCTTGCTATTTGCTGGAGTATAAGCAGCACCAACACTCACACATATATTCTTACTTTCGCGTTAACCCAGCTAATATAGTGAGTTACTGGCACCGCTATTTTATTTATTCTGCCACCACTTGACACGTTTTTTTTTTTTTTACCTTGAAAGGATCATCTGTAGCAGTACACGAGTTAGTGGCGATTGTTTCTAAGCCCTTCAGGTCATTTGTTCCAACGTAAACTAAATAAAATAGTCTGGAATTAGTCAAAAGTAACAGTGACACCATCATAGTGAAGCGATTAACCAAATCAGCTCTGGACTCCATCTGGCCATATTCTGCTACATCTTCCCTCTGGTCTTGGCAGTGACAGTATGTGTGCCTGCCCACATACTCATCCCATGCTGCCCCTGCCCTTCACCACTTCCCTCTCAATATTAAGCTCTGGGGCTGCATGTTCACCCGCCGTCCACTATCTTTTTCTCTGAGAGCACTGGTTCCTCATGCTTTCCTAGATACATTTCTGAGATACGGTCTTTTCCTCCCTTTGGACCTAATTCCCGTCACAGGGATGGGCTGAGATGATGAGTGGTGGTACAGGATGGGGGAAGTCTATCCTGTGAATATGCGTGTTGTAGGTCAACCGGTAGTCAAGGAAGTTATTGTTATGATATTCACACTATCTGGTGTATAAACTGGAATGGGCTTGATGGGCTTCCACGGTGGCGGGTAGTGGGGCATACTGGAAAAATAAGACGTATGCTGTAAAGATGCATGTTATATGCAGGCCGATAAAGTTCAGTACATAACTTAGGTGGAGGTTTAAAAAACGGGTGGGTGGGAAGAACAGTGGATGGGATGGTTTAAGATGGCTGTGCGTGGTGGGATATTATGGAACGACTACCACAAATGTAGATGAACGTTAGATTTCTCTTAAAGGTTCAGTGTGGATGGGAGGAGGAGAAAACAGGTGGGACAGAAGGATGGGATGGCCAAGGTGGGCTGGGATGGTGGACAGGGAGGGATGAGCACATCTGTGCAGAAAGACATTGCTTAATGGGCAGCATTAACAATGAATGATTAATGGAAGGGAGTGGGAGACAAGGCAGACAAAGGATAGAGTGGGTGAATGGGGGATGACTGGATGGGCACGGATAGTGGTGGGTGTGGGCGGGCATAATACACCTTTTGAAAATGGATGTATGTGTTAGCTGGTACGTGTGTGGCAATGGTAATATATTGCTTTCTCCCAGCAGAAAACTAAGAACAATAGAAACAAGAAAGTAAGTACACATAGCTTTTTTTTTTATCTTGATTCTCGTGAACCAAGAAAAAAATCGTTTTACAGTAGACAGAATCCAGAAGAAAACAGGCATCGTAAGTAAGGTGTTAATATTCCAGAAGCAGCATGTTTAAAAAAAATATATATATACTGGCAATTAAAGGAAGTGAATGGACGTTAATATGAGAGCACTAAGTGAATATCGTCTTCCAAGAAAGCAAACAAATAGAAAGAGCCCTTCAGCTTATGCAAATGTGGGAGTCTTGGTGGTGCCTACGCAAGGAGATCCCACGCTTGTACTAATCCTTAAGGCCCCGTCACACGATCAGTGGACAAGTGTGGTGATTCAGCGTGGGAGCAGATGATGCGTGGAAAATGATCGTGTAGACGTGCGGAACTGAAGCACCATCCTTGCTCGAGCAGGTTCGTCAACGACACAAAACTCCAGCTGAATCACGCTCTTTGGCACCGTGCTCGGCAACCACACTTGCCCACTGATCGTGTGACGGGGCCTTTAGATTAGGTGCGCTGCTGCTGGAAAGGGTACACTTTCTGCACTCTCGTTTTATTGTAATATTTCTCTGTGATAAGCAGCTATCACTGGGGATCATTATTGTTATTAATCTCTTCAGATTCAAGAAAATTTATATATCATTCCTGCCGCCTCCAGTCGATATTATATTACTTTGGATTGATGTCCAGTAGTAAAAGGGTTAATGAAGTCACCCATGAGGTCAGTTGTCTGATAGTAGCAGGATAAGATACAAACTATGTTGCTGACTGAAGGAAGTAAGACTCATGTCTATTTATATGAGGAACCTTGCACTGCTCCCGTGTGAAGCTGTTTTCTAGCTTTATACTCTATATATTTTCATTTGTATTAATATATACTCTTTGCATCATCCTTTACGTATTTCCATGTATTACAGTGGACCACAATAATCGTAACGTTATAAATACTCAGAGGAGACCCAAATTACGGGTTAAAGATTACATCCATTGCCTAGTGGCTTGAACAGAGAGGCGGACAGGAGAGATGGAGTGTTTCCATTATCTCCTTCCAAAAGATGGCTTAAATTATACAGAATTACCTGTGTTTCAACAACAGTTTTATTCAGAATAGGAGACTTTTTGAAACTAGAGTGTGTATGCAGAGTCCTCATTTATCCCTTCAGTAGAAGCGCCGTTTCATAGGCTGCATAAAATGGCCGGAGGAGCTGCATCAATAAACAACAATGACGTAATCTATGTGAAGATGAAAGGAAAAGGGAAGGGATAGGGTAACTTATTAAAAGGTCAAAGGTGGGAAGCAAACTAATCACATACATAAGATAACAGTTACATAATATTGTTCTACAACTCACAGAAACTCTGTATCATATAACTTTCAGTTAAATCGAACTTGATCATTGCACTTATCTCACAGTGGAAGAAGGGGTAGATATTGTACTACCGTCACCTGTCATTCTCTGGATTAATTGCCTTGGCCACTTCAACTAATTATTGGCAATTTCACATTTACTGCAGCTAAAAACATGCCAGTATGTCAAAGCTATCAAGTGCGCCAGACTCCTTTACACAATTACACTGGTCCAGATTCATTTGTGGAATACTGTATAATCATGTTCAGTTGTTTGTTTACATTGTTTTAACAATGCATTGGAGTCTAAATCGATCCTGCGAGCCGACAAAAAAACAAATGGGACAAAATTGTGTCGCTTCATCAGTTAGGAATCACAGACTTGTGTTGACTGTGACTATACGTATACACTCCACTGGGCACTTTTGGTTGTTCTGCTTTTGAGTTTTCCCTCTCTTGTTTTAGGATCCTTCCCACCCCATGTATATATGAGACAAAGAATTATAAAACTGATGGTGACTGCAGTACTGCATGATATAAAGTGACCTGTAGCGTGAACGTCAAGCCCTTGCTTCACATACTGACTGCACATAAAATCATGACTCACAAGGAACACACCCAACCATCAACTGACGATCCTCGAGAACATCTGTAAAGGATTTTAGAAAATTTACACCATACACAATGTCTTCTGACAGTTAACTATTATCGTACTGTTTCGTTTTGCCACTTTTGTCACTGTACTAATCACTCAGAATTTGTTATGGAGTGCATTTAGCTATACGGGTGAAGAAAACGTATATGCAAGCAATCTCATACACAATTTTATACTAAAGTTCTTGTTCTCATCTCTAAGTAACGAAAAGACATGAGTAAATAAGATCCCGCCAAAAGGTTCCGTGGTCGAAATGGGACGGTAACAAGTACACATATTAGCCTCACAGTGAGGTGCACAGTATACTGAAGGAAGCCGTATAAAAGTGTAAGTAATCATCATCTGTCCCATGCTTGTGCACGTTCCTGCAACCCATTGAGGGCAGCAGCAGTCTTAAATACTTGTCGTACTAGTATCCGACGAGTTTACTTGGCTAGAGTGGCCTTTCCTTATTTAAAAGTAAAAAACAATCAGCAACAATAAACTTGAGACGACGACATAAAGTATAGGTGTGTTATTCTTGCTATTACCACGCGATTCTGTTCAGCTAACATGTGGCTGCTTTTGTCACAAGGCTAAAAACAACGTACATTATTTCTTTAACCCTGGTTGAAATCTTAGCTGTTTTCTTCGTGCCACCACCACACGATTCTTTGTGAACTAGAAGTGGTCTCTCAACATCTCGAAGTTAAATTTGCACATGTGTGAAATCACAACGAAGTCTCATTAATACTGTCAAATTTCCGTGATTCACTTTCAGCTTCGTATAATCGCTTGCAGTTGGACAGAGCAAAATACTGGTATTTTCCTTATCATCAGAAGACTAATGGTGACAGTATTATCACTCCGAACCATGCTTCATAATGGATTAGGCTTTCCTATCATCGATTAGGGTTTTACAAAAATTGTTTTCCGGATCCAGAATCTGTAATACGATCCAGATCGGTCCCAAAGTATTAATTTATTGTTGCCTTGGACATGCCCGACCTACCTACCAAATTTGATCCAGATCTCCCTATTAGTGTTTGAGTAATCCTGTTAACAGACAAACTAACACACAAACAAACAAACAAGGGTGAAAACATACTATTCTTGTAGGAAAGGAAAAACACAGTTACAGTTTTTAACTTATTTTTCTTTTTTTGTTGCAGTTACTTTCCAAACCTGAAGGAAATCGCCGCCTATCGTTTGCCGGAATTACTACAAGTTCCCACACTGAAACTAGAAAGCTAAAAACTTACAAATTACTGCGAGTCGAGTCAGAGCGAAAACAATCATTATTTCCATATCAGTTTTTCCCTTTGAAGTCAGTGAATGGTGGTAAGGATATTTGGGGAGGGCGATTAGTTAAACAGAATACAGTAGAAAATGTTTTCTCCATAACGAGGATGGATAAAAGGTACAACGATGGGAAATGTCTGTATGATAATGAATGCCAGTGAAAAGGCGGGGGACACAAATAAAATTTCACAACTTAAATAATTCACCATTCTAGCTTCAGTAGGTTAAAGAAATAGGCCACAACGCTGCGAGTTAAAACAGAACCAAATATTAATTCCACAGTTTACCTGAAGAGCAATTAATGTCAGTAAAGCGGTGGGGGACACTTAAACAAGTGTGTGAAACCTTATCACTATGGGTTAGAGCAGTGATTTTGAACCTTTTTCATCTCACGGCACAGTGAGCCAGGCACTAAAATGGTCGAGGCACACCATCAGTATGTAGGGATAGTTTTGATCGTTTGAAAGAAAATGAATGATTATGTGTTCGTAATTAAAAAAACAAAAACTAAATTTATTAATGTTACTGCCAAAAGTATATTGTTGATCATAATTTTCAAAAGAGTTTGGAGGTTTTGTGCATATTTGTTATTACTACACACTGAAACAAGATGTCATTGAAAAAGATGCCATTCAGTAAGAAATAATATGAAACTTTCAGATATAGATTGTATTCAGATACAAACATCAATAAAAATGAAAAGCCTATGCTTACATAAAATTACCAGTGGGAAATCTGCGCTTGGTGTTGTCTCATAATGATGCTTGTCCGAGGCCGTATGGTTGACAGGCATACCTTCAAGTCCTCCTCCAGTGTTTGACGTCACGGCCTGTTCTTGTTCTTCATTGTGTCCATCTGGTTGAAAATCGCTGGGTTAGAGAGTGGCACCTTGGTCGAGGGGTCTGTGTACTGGAGTGGTGAGTGTTATTGGTATATGGTGCAGGAAACTGGCACTGAGGGACATGCCTACGACCATGGTGGGACAGCTGCAACACACACACATGGTCCACATATTGCTCATTACAACATCCACTGCCGCTCTTCCCTCCCATAGGCCAAAAAGGAATGAGCAAAGTTTATTTGTATCAGACTGGACGAGCGAAATCCGTATCTATATTCGACAAGGAGATATTATGTGTATTTTAGTTCATTTTGGACATAGAGAAAAGTACACAGAACATACAAAAGTTTGTGTATTTCAGATCAGATAAGACGAAGGAACAGTATGTGTATTACAGTTCACATCGAACACAGGAAAAGATGTGTTTCAATTCATCTGGACGAGCAAATAATGTATGCTTTCTAGTTAGTATTGTTAGACTGGAAATTATGTGCATATCAATTTATATAAGGCAGAAAGAAGTATCCTTATTTTCAATAAAATGGGAAGAGAGAACAATAGGCATATTTCAACTTAAATGTGATGAGCAAAGAGTACACGCATTGTACCGGAAAGGCATAAAAGTGTCCATGAGTATTTTCGTTGGAATATGAGAAAGAGTAAATGTATTTCATTTAAGACTAGACGAGAGGATAGTATATTCAACTACAGTTTCTTCCATTTAACATTATTCTTTCTTTATCAAAAAGAAAAGAATCTCTTTCAAAAGCATGTCAATTTGTCAACACATTCTTGAAGCACTTTGGCGTCAATTGTCCAAATGTTGCTTTTTACCTATACAGTTATGTCACTTTTTTCTTTGAACGTTCATCTGTCAAAATTTTTCTTTGATTGTTCTTGTGTATCTTTACACTTTTTATCAACGCTTATTTCATTGTCAACAAAATATTATGAACTATAATTGTTTTGTGTCATCACTTTTCCACTCAGTATTATTTTTATTCTTATTTTTTCTTTATGGAACCACATATTACGGCTCTTGCCAATATTATTTGCACTTCAGCACTTTTTCTTGTAAGTTTATGTATATCTGTCAACGTTATTCCCATTTTACTGGCACTTTTTTGTTTTACCATTTTCCTCTCTTTACCAAAAATACTTTCGTATATTAGCATTTTCATTTTCTTTAACATCACAGTAACATCAGTAACTTTAACCGTCTGTCTGTCTGTCTGTCTGTCTATCGAGCTGTTATCTATCTATTTATCTGTTGCCAAACGCCTTAATCCCGTAAGGGGTAAACTTCCTCCACATTGTCATGTCTTCTGTCATTTGACTGCCCTCCCCCCATCTCACTCCCCCTCACGCGTTTATCCTTCCACTCCATCCCCTCATCTCGTCCTTGGTTTCCCCCTCCTCGCCTCTCCACACTGTGCCACTAGGCGAACTAGGTGACCACCTAGAGCGGCATCGACTAGGGGGCGCCACTTACCGCCTGATATATAAATATTCAAATAAATTCTTGCAGATTAAGCATCCTTTAGGTGCGACAGTAACAGTGATTTCCAGAAATGGTTTGTAAATCGAGCGGGGTGGGGGCGACCCCACCTGATTCGTCTAGGGCAGGGGTTGTCAACCTTTTTAATCTTATGTACTCCTTGAAGTCTTTCAGTATTGGACACGTACCCCTTACCCACGTAATTGAAAACCACAAACTTGGCCATGAAACCATTACCAGTTATTATGGCTGCAGTGTAAGCACATGACTTCGTAGCCGCAAGCAAAATCCATGACATCTTAAACGAGGAAAAACAATCAGACTACAAATACACTGGAATCCATGAAGCAGATCTTAACGTACCTGAGGGTGAGGGTAGTGAGGGAAGAGTGGTGAGTAGGTGACAGTGAGAGGCGAACAGTGCGTCTCACTTTGGTACCTGTTCGGTACGCGTGAGGAGAGACGTGATCGATAGAAAACGAGCAAGGGTTACTACTGTATTATGGGTTTGCAAGGTTGTGTGGCAAGTGTAGTCCAAGAGAGCTTTCTCTGAAACGACATAACTCCAAGAGTGTTCTTGTTAACGTTGTCACTTAGTGTCCTGGTTCTAGTGGAGGTCACATCTAGCCTAGCACATGAAGGCCACTTTCTACAAACAGGTTTGCATTTATTCAAAACCGAAATATTCTGAGAAACCTGTCACGTACCCCAAAAATTCCTCTCACGTACCCCTGGGGGTACGCGTACCCCAGGTTGAGAACCCCTGGTCTAGGGCGTCAGATGCCTTAAGACTTCCACTCCATCCACATCACTCACATACAGTATAGTCAGTCTCTTTTTCAAACCTCTGCACATAGTCAAGTAATCTCAAAGTATTTCTCTAACACTTTCAATCACTTCCTCGTCAACACCACAACCCTCCTTTACTTCCTCATGTGTCTGTCTGTCTCTCCGCATACTCCTCTCAAACAACTCTTGTCTATTGCTCTCACTCTTGACTTGTGTCCTTCCAGCTGGGTCCAGTCTTGGCTTCCGTATGTTTCAGTAGGGATCACAATAGTATCATGTGGCGACTGTGTTTTACTTCCATGCACACTTCCCTATTCCTTGTCACTGCTTTCAGTGAACCAGCAATTTTTCTACCATGCTGTACCCTGTAAACTTCCATCTTTACTCCACACTACCTACGTACTTTAATACACTCACATTCTCCATTTCCTCACCATCCAGCCTCAGTATCCATTCGGTGACATAATTTCTCTCAAAGATCAAAACATTACTTTTATCTACATACACGTTTAGAATCCATTTCATACATACTGTATACTAAGAATCTCGTTCACCAGCGCTTGCACCTCATATTCATCTTAACTAAAGAATATAGTGTCGTCACCAAACAGCAGTACAGGCTTTTCCACACCCTACATTCTCTCATTAGAGACGCTCAGGTATCCATTGCCCTGCCTAATATCTCTTTTATGTCATGAGCCATATACAAACTGAACAACAGCGAGGACATGACACACCCCTTCCTCAGTCCAACGGTCAAAAAAGAAATAATAACTATCTAGACACACACTGTAGTCCCAGTGCTCTCATACATAACCTTCACAGTATTCAACAGCTTCCCATCTACTCCATACATTTTTAATACCTTCCACATCCCCACTCTATTACTATGTCATATGCTTTCACCAGATCCATGAAAGCAGCATACAGTTTGTTTCCCTCCTCTAGATACTTTCCTGCTAAACATCATAGAAAGAATATCTGATCGACGCAGTCTTTTCCCTCCCTAAAACACTCTTGTTCTTCTTTATTTCCTCGGTTATTAAACCAACTCTGCCAATAAGCATCTTACCACATATTTTTCCTATCCCATTGAGAACACAAATACCCGTATGATTGCTCCACACTTCTGTTGTCCTATTTCCTTTTTATAGGGTAACATTTATACCTGGCTTCCAATCCTTTTGTTACGTTACCCTCCTCCCAGGTCAATGAGCTCATTTTCCATGTCAATTCTATCACTAACACTCCTCTGAATGTAAACATTTTACCATGCACATTTTATCTAATCCTGGGGATATCCCCATATTGACCTTTTTCACATCGTCCAATATTTTCGCTTTACTAATATCCTCCTCCCTACTTGCCTCATATCTCCCAGTCGTTCTCACATCTCTCGGTCGTTCCCAAGTACTTCTTGCTCTATTTCGTTCTCTGTTGTCAGCAGTTCGTCAAAGTGTTCTATCCATCAGCAACATTCTTCTCCCTTCTCCACCGACATTTTGCCATGTTTATCTTTCACTCCTTTGCCGTTTCCCTTATCACACAGGCTTACCTTCTTCACCTCCTGCTAAAACACTTTCTTACTCGTACATTCCTTCCACTTCACACTCAAATTTCTGCCAAACTTTTCGTCAACTCATTTCTAATTCTCTCTTACTAGAGTTTTCTCCTATTCTCTCAGTATAACTCCTTAACGTCTCATCTTATCGTCCATTCCTCGACTTGCCATCCAGTCGTTATATGTTTTCTTCTCTGCCACAACTCGTTTCACCTCTTCATTCCATCATGTTGCTCCGTGCACCCTCTCACGTCTTCTCTTCACCTCACATACCATCTCATAAGCTGCACAGATTTCTTCTGTGAATATCGTACACATGCCTTCCACCTTCTCCATCTCCATCGAACCTTGTCTACCTTGTCGATCCTATACTTCTGCCTTGTATTCTGCCATTTTTCCATCCCCCTGCTGCCTTTCTACTCACCTAGCAGGGACTACTTCATCCTGTCTTTATCACCTTCTGTTCACACAACGCTCTTCCATCTTTATCTTTGACGTTACTATGCAGTTATGAGATACTCCACTTCCCCAACCCTCTTGTCATGCACAGATCTCACACGCTAACCCACACACGATAATCCAGCTCACCATTCATCCTCCTTACCTCTCGCCATGTGTACCTGTGAATTATTTTGTGCCTGAGAAGGTATTGGTTATTGCCAAGCTCTTCCAGTGCACAAATGGCTACCAGAGCACTACCGTTTCCATTTACTTCTACACATACACCCCAACCACCAAACACCCTGCTTTTTCAAAAACACTCTAACTCTTCTCAAACTTTTTCATCCACGCTTTCACTTTCGCTCAAAAAATCTTTCACTCTGGTCGCTTGGTCCGGCTTTGGGGCATTATGCACAAACAATCGTCATTGCTTGCATATTCACTTTCATTCTTAGTAATGCAATCCATGATCCGACTGATCCTTCTTCACTTTATTCTCCTTCCATCTATTGGATACAACATTGCCGTTCTTTCGTTTGTCAATATCTTTTACTTTGTATCACTTTTTCATCTGTGGCTTTTTCTTTTTAATGCCACTTTTCGTCTTTCAGTATTTTCTTTCTTTCTAATGCCAATTTAACCTCTTATATAAGTTTTTCATGTGGAGGTACAGTAATTAAGGTCACAAGTCACAAATCCAGAGAACTTTTGTTCGAATCTTGGCGCTCGTGGAGATTATTCACAACGCCACGTAGACTCTGGGCTTATCCTGTATACCTTTTAAAGTAATTACCCACATGTCGGTGGAAGCGTGTGGTGCCTCCCTCAGTAATGCCTTCAAACATAGGTTCTATGTACGTACGACGCCATAGCTAAAGGGAGTTTGCCGCTGCCGCCCTTTGGCGTTGAATAAGGTGCTTATCCCTGTGTGTGCATATGAATCAACATCTTTCCCCCTTCCTGCGTGATGCCTTGTGTTTCACGGATTTAAACGTTTACATTCAGTTCCATATTTTCTTCATACTGTCGGAAGTTTTCTCATTATAGCAACATTATTTTCAACGATCAGTTTATGTTAATGCTAACATCTTATTGCTTTCGTCAATATTTTTTTCCAATAACAGCATTATTATCTGGTTTTTGTCCTTTCTTTATGCCATTTTCCCAGTGTTTTTCCCTGCTGACATATTGTACAACATTACTTTCACCTGTCACCACTTCTTGCAAAATTGTTTTCATCTGTCAACATTTTTTCTCTTTGTTGCCAATTTTTATTCTTTGTAGCAGCACTATTTTTGTCTGCCAGCATTACTTCCATTAGCGCAGTGTTGTCCTGTGGCAGTATTTCGCGGCCGTACCATCAATGTAACCCTTTACTAACAATATGACTCTCACCTATAACAGTTTTGCTCGCAACCATTTGCACACCCTGTCACTCTTTCTCATTAGCAGTTAGGAAATATAAACGATCTTTTTGCTCGCCAGTAATGTAAAGTTACAGGGCAAAATGTCGCGAGAATAAAAAACGTTAAAAAAATAGGCAGTTTTATTTTACGGGAATGATCCAGTCATTTAAAACAAAAAAGAAAGGTATATTATAATATATGTACTGGCACATCGATATACTTGGTTATTTTCTTTCTGTTCATTTTCATTTACCGGTTTAGGTAAAAAATATCACACAAAAAAGTAAAGCATTATACTCGTGGAGATAATCAGTATTTTGAAGTTAACTATACTCCATTTCACCAAGTTTGGCACCATCAGTGATGTCCTCAGCGCCTGTAGTGTTCATGGAAATCATTTGCACTAGGTGAACCACCACTTATTACCTTGAGAACCAATATAAAAGGCAATACAAAAAGGCATATCCAGCATTGAGGACGCTTATCAATGCTACAGGTGTTGAGGACATCACTGATGGTTCCAGACTAGGTGAAATGAAGTATAGTAAGGGATACAAGAATAGTTAAACTAGTGTATACACTTGCTTCGCCCTTTTTGTTTTTTATTTACGTTAAACTGTTATATTTATGAAATGCATCATATGCAAGACCTTCTCAACGAGAGATGCTTCCTGAGTTGAAGAATATGTTATGATGGTGGCATGTAGAAAGTAAATACTTTATAAGAATACATCGTACTGAAATAGCTAATCGTACTGGACATCAGTAACCAAGCCTCGGCTCCCCACACCTAAATGGGGGTAACAAGTGGTTGGTTGGTGCCGTTTTTGGCAATATTCTGCTTGGTTAACTCAGAAACCAAGAGATTAGCACTGATGTTGTATTTTTGATCTCGCCAGCCCACCTTACTCTACCATTAAGTGAACTGTCGTTGTGTAAGGGTTAAAAGAACAAGAAAAAGAAGCACTCCGACTCCAGCAGCCTGCTCACCATCTGCTCTAGTGCAGAACATTTGACTGCACTGTGACTTTGACCTTCAGTCAGTTTCTCTCAAAAAAGAATTGTGAT
>JAGKTI010027264.1:0-13312 GCA_018397915.1 Birgus latro | reverse complement strand
CACGTTTGTCCTTGCTTGTGGTTACTTTAGGCATGATGAGAATGTGGCAGGTAACCAAATAACTGTGTTATTTGAGTCAAAACATGCCCTCGTGGTGCATCACACACAGAGACAATGCTCCTCCTGTGGCTGCCCAAACATTACTGAGCCTGCTCATGTGGTGCCAAACCTATTAAGCAGGGTTACCAGCTCCCATTGAAAAAGTGTCAGCTAATTTCGCATCACAGGGGAGGGTAGTATTGACCCGGCTTCACTTAACGCGAAGAAGAATGACATCGGCAAAAAAAGTCAATACTTTCCGCGCCTACTGTATATATATATATATACACAGCAATCCCCCACTTAACAAATGGGTTAGATTCCTGGATAACCGTTTGTTATGTGATTTTTCGTTGAACAAGCCCATTATAGCATGGGTTCAATGGGGTTTGGTTCCAGACTTCCGATTTTCCCCCCCATCTACTAGTATTCACCCTTCTTTGCTCATTATGAATAAATATTTGTGTATCTTATGACTCCATAACCCATATTCTACAACTATTGTACTGTAGTGCCGTAATTTTAAGGGTAATTTAAGTATACTTAAGTTAGTATAAGTTAGCATAATATAAGATAATATAAGTGTAGTATAAGTTAACTTAAGTGTGATGTAAGTGTAGCCATGAACCCCTGATTAATTCATCTTCAACCAGAGAGTGATCATCAAACTCATATTTAGGCTTGTTCCTTGTTAATATTTATGATGGAAAGTGAAATATTAGTAATAGAGGAACTGTATAGAGCGATTATGGGAGTGAGAGTCGTGGTCAGTTCTCACAGTAGAGACGAAAGTTTTAGCATGAGATTAATAATCGCGAAAATTTATCTTCATACTTTAAATTCGAAATTTGTAAGTCAGGCTTGGTATTATCATCTTTTTGTACTACATAGGAATGAATTAAAGCTTAGTTAAATTCTAATTGCCGATAATGGAAATTTGCAAATCTTAAAGTTTGCATTACGCTGGTGACTGGATATGTATCTCCACATGGTTATAATTAGTTTCAACACTTGTTGGTTTGGGCTTCAGTATAATTGTCAGTCCCATACGATTACCAAAAAATTTCAAACATCGTAAGTCAGTCCGTCTATGTATGTCGAGTGTGAACACCTTATTTCATATTCCTTGTTAGTTGGTGTAGAAGGTAATCTTGCAGAGGAATTTGTCGAAGTCAGTTCCAAAGGTAGCACAGCGGGGAGGGTAGGACGCAAGTGGCCTCGAGGGCGTCACTCCACTGCTGCTCCTCGAACTTTACAGGTGTGTGTCCACGTTCTCTGAATGCTTCCCCCCTTTTCCCTAGTTCCTATAATGTTAATACTCTCCATATATTAATAGACTGACTGTTAATGTTTACCCTAACTTTCTTTCATGGTCACTCCACTGCTGCTCCTCAAACTTTACAGATTGC
The DNA here is from genome assembly GCA_018397915.1 of Birgus latro. Taxonomy (NCBI): domain Eukaryota; kingdom Metazoa; phylum Arthropoda; class Malacostraca; order Decapoda; family Coenobitidae; genus Birgus; species Birgus latro. The sequence continues at coordinate 11,864 of JAGKTI010027264.1, read as the reverse complement.
CGTAGTTTCCATCGTAACCGTCTGCCTGACGACGGAAGTAACCGCATGGTTCTTCTCATGGTGCCTGTTAAACTAGAAATTCTTCCCTCCCCCCTCTCAGATTCACTAAACTCGATAACAAGCATTGGTCCACTGTAATATTGTAATTTTATACATATTTGTGAAAACTGGAAACGAGTAGTAAGCCTGTTTGAATTTTTAGTCCTAGGAAGTTACTGAAAATTGCCTTCCGGATTTAGTGTCTATTCGTTTACATAGTTCCTCTATTATCATTGTACGAGTTGCTAGAGAACTTCGAAGTGAAAAGTGTGGGAAAGAACTCGGTCCCAAGGATATATTGTTACGTAATTTTTCCAAGGTCATTACCCAAGGAGCTCAAACGAGGCCATTGGATTGCTGGTTCCATGTTAAGGAGGTCATTGTGAATATATTTATTTAGTATATGAGATTGTTAGATACACTGGAGATAGTGTTAACTTGTAAATGGTATGTTAAGATGTGAAATCTATGTATTATATTTGCATGTGAACATAAATCGTGCTTAAATCCAACTGAAAGGAACTCTGTTCATAACAGTATGTAGAATCAATCCGAGAATTTGTTCAGCGGAGGTGTAGTACTCTTGCATTCATTGAACTTTTTTTGTATATCTGATCTGCCCTGAGATAATATCAGTGTGAAAGAGTAATGTTCTTATAGTTACTAGTAATTCATATCCCGTAAGTAATCTATGGTTAATTTGATCAATACCTAGTTCCTTTTATCTGTATGTTTATACTTAGTAAATTTTTCGGTTAAGCTTTCAGTGTGTTTTGAAACTATTATCCTCTGGGAAGTTTATCTGTGAGATTGAGTGGCCCGCAAGGTGTATTGCTATCTTACGATTCACGCACTCTATATAACTCATGCTACCCTAGTCATTTATTTGCGAGGCCCCAGTACTCTTCAACTTACTATAGACCAAGTAATCCTTTCCCGGCATTCGCTGGGTGGTGGCAGCCTACTCTCGTAACTCTGATTCATAACGTAGGTATCTCTTCTTCTTCTATCTATCTATCTATTGCCAGACGCCTCAATCCCGAACGGGGTGGCCACAAACAAATCGCCTCCATGTCACTCTGTCCCCTGCCATTTCACTACCACGCACCCAACTCACACACACCCCCTCTTCTTATTTTCATTAATTAACTGAGAGTTCTACGTTGGTGACACAAAAACGGTTGGATTTCCCTTAATTTGTGTCATTAACAGGGAATATAAAATTTTCGTTACCACACTGGTAGCAAAAACGGTGCGACTGTTAATTTCTCATCTTATATACCCTTCCAAAATTTTCGTTACCACAGTACATATAGTATATCTACATTCTACAAATACATACGGCACTTGATTTAAAGATACTCGACACTGCAGACGAAGCCAGGTCATGGAGGCGAGCTATAGTTTCTTTTTCACCACGTTCGTGCCGCCTTACTGTATCCAGCTTAGTCTCAAGCATAAAGCTCTTCATGGAGGCCTTGGCTGCTTGTTGGCAAGGGCTAATTGCAGGTCATTTAGGGATGGTGAGCAAAAAGTAGTGCAGAAATGCACATGCAAACTTGCGAATGTTACAGCTGTTTTGTTTTGAATACTAGTACGAGCGTTGTGTCACTAGAGGCGCTGCTGTCAACAGCTGCTAGTCACTATACGCAACTGGCTTCTCTGATGGATGATTCGGCTGATAATTGCTAAACCAAATATTGGTAAAATTATTGTTTCAACTTCTAACAGAATTAGGAAATTTTGAACCTTTTCATTGATATTTTAGACAGTTCTAAGACACTTTTCTTCTATGGCATCTTCCTTGCAAATTATTTTTATTTTACTCTTGAAGATATCCTAACCTACCCTAACCTTGAGGAGAAAAATAAAAATAACGAGACAAAAGTGTCATAGAAGAAAAGTGTCTTAGAAATTTCTAAAATATAGAAAACATGGATCAAAACTCGTAATTCTGTTAGGGGCTGAAACAATAAAAGAATAAAAAAATTCGTTAAACCAAGTCTAGGCATTCGTTGCGCGAGTGAAGGGTAGTAAAATACAATTTTCGTTAAACCGATTTTTCGTTGCGTGAGGGTTGCCTGTATATGTGTGTGTGAGAGGAGGAGGCTGTAGCACGGGCTGAACAGGGCGGTACTCCCAAGAGGAATGAGAATGCTGGTGATACTGAGAGCTGGAGCTCCTGTTTCACTAGCTACCTAACCATCCCCCTTTGCTGACCTTTTCAGGATTGCTACTATAAGCAGTTTTGGCAGGGGGGAACTGACGGATATGGGGGTGTGGGTGTGTTGGTTGCGGAGAAATGGGTGGAGTATGTTATGAATGTCATGAAAGTAAGTGATAGGATAATAGTAGTGAAAATTTTGATCGGATGGGTGATGATTTCAGTTATGTCAGCATATGCTCCACAGGTAGGATTGGATGACGCAGAGAAGGATAGATTTTGGGATGATTTAATACGTGTAGTAAGTGGTATGGGTGATGATGAGGTAGTGGTTCTGGGAGGGGATTTAAATGGTCATGTTGGTGAAGCAGCTAAAGGTTATGAAGGAGTCCATGGAGGATGTGCATATGGTGTGAGGAATGCGGAAGGGGAAAGAATACTCGAGTTTGGGGAGGCTATGGAAATGATTGTGTGCAACACACATTTTAGAAAAAGATTGAGTAGATTGATTACGTATGAGTCCAGGGGAAATAGTAGTCAGATAGATTATTTTCTCGTCAAGAGGGTTGATAGGAGATTTGTGAGGGATGTTAAAGTTGTAGGAAGCGAGGAGTGTGTGCAGCAGCACAAACTGTTGATTTGTGACATGGTGCTTAAGGAACGAATGATGAGAAGGAGGACATATGTACCTAGGAGGAAAATATGGAAGCTGGGAAACCAATCAGTAAGGGATGCCTTTTATAGTGAGAGGAGGAGAGTGGTGGCTGAACAGGAAGCCGTAGATTGAGACATTAATGAACAGTATAGAGCCCTTAAGAACAACCTCTTGAGAGTTACCGATGCAATATGCGGTTGGACAAGAGGGCCACCAAGACATAAAGTAACTTGGTGGTGGGATGAGGGTGTAGAAGCTGCAGTTAAGGAGAAAAGAAGGCTTTTTCGGGAATGGAAGAAGGGTGGTAATAGGGAGGAGTACATGGCTGCCAAGCGCAGGGCTAGAAGAGAGGTATACAGGGCAAAGTCTGAATCACAGAGACTTTTACTTGATAATCTAAATCATGAAGGAAGGAAAAATATGGTTTTAAGGGTGGCAAATCAGATGAAGAGAGATAATCGGGACATTGTAGGCGAGCAGTGTGTGAAGAATGATGATGGAAGGGTAGTGGTAAACAGTGAGGATTTTAAAGATGCATGGAGAGAGCATTATAGCTGGTTGTTGAATGAGGAGTTTGATTGGGATAGGGAAGGTTTGGAGCCAGCTGATCCAGTGTTTGGGCCTTGGCCTTTGATTGACGCTGCTACTGTGAGTGAGGCAATAGGCAGGATGCGGGTGGGGAAGGCGGCAGGTGTGTCTGGGTTGACTGCTGAAATGTTGAAGGCCTCAGGAGATATTGGAGTGAGGTTAGTCACTGACCTGATAAATATGATTATATATGAGTGTGTGGTCCCAGATGATTGGCTGAAGAGTGTAACTGTAAATGTGTACAAAGGGAAGGGTGATGCCCTGGAAAGGGGAAATTACAGAGGTATAAAGCTCTTAGATCAGATAATGAAAGTAATGGAGAGAGTTCTAGAAGGTATGATTAGACAAAGAGTGAATATCAATGAGATGCAGTTTGGGTTTATGCCAGGCAGGGGGACCACTGATGCCATATTCATTGTTCAACAGCTTCAGGAAAAATATATTGGCAAGAAAAGGGAATTGTATTTTGTTTTTGTTGATTTGGAAAAGGCCTTTGACAGAGTCCCTAGAGAGGTGGTGAAGTGGGCAATGAGAAAGCTGGGGTTGGAAGAGTGGCTGGTTAGGGTGGTTATGGCCATGTACGTGGGTGCTCGCACCCAGGTAAGAGTGAATGGAGTTTTGAGTGATGAGTTTGCCGTGAATGTTGGTGTGCATCAGGGGTCAGTTTTGAGTCCCTTGTTGTTTATCATGGTGCTTGAAGCCCTCTCACGTGACTTCAGAGATGGACTCCCATGGGAGATGTTGTATGCTGATGATTTGGTGTTGATTGCTGAGAATGAAGGGGAGGCTGAGGAAAGATTTAAGAAGTGGAGAGATGGTATGGGGTACAAGGGCTTAAGGGTAAATGCAGATAAAACAAAAGTGATGATATCTAGGGTTGGTGGCAGTACAATCAGAGGAGAGGGAGAGTGGCCATGTGCAGTTTGCCACATGGGTGTGGGAAGTAATTCCATCTTGTGCAGTGTTTGTGATAGATGGGTGCACAAGAGATGTAGTGGTATTAGAGGTAGACTGTGAGATAATGCTGATCTCATGTGTGCGGTGTGTCGGGGAGAGCAGGTGGAGATTGTTAGGCGTGAGAGGGTTGAACTTGCAGGTGAGTCTCTTGAGTGTGTGGAGGAGTTTTGTTATCTGGGAGACATGTTATGTGCCGGAGGTGGGGCTGGAGTTAGCTCGGTTGCTAGAGTGAGAAGTGGTTGGAAGAAGTTCAGGGAGCTGTTGCCTCTCCTGACATTCAGAGGACTCTCCTTACGTGCTAAGAGGTCTTTGTATGCAGCATGTGTTAGGAGTGTGATGCTGTATGGTAGTGAGACCTGGGCAGTAAAGGAAGAGGATATTTGCAGGTTTAAACGTACAGAAATGACAATGATTAGGTGGATGTGCAGTGCGTCCCTGCGTGCAAGGCCTGGGGGGGCTGGGTTTACGATAGAAGAGTTGAGAGGTAGGATGGGACTGGAGTGTATTGGTGTTGTGATGAGGAGAGGTAGGCTGAGGTGGTTTGGACATGTGGAGAGGATGGGGGATGATAATTGGGTACAGAGGGTGAGAAGTGTTAATATTGGGGGAGGGGTAGACCGAGAAAGACATGGGACGAGGTCATTAAATGTGACTTAAGGGTTAAGGGACTGAATAGGGAGGCTGCCAGAGATCGAGCAGCGTGGAGAGCCGCCATTAGGTGACCAAGGCTGACACATGAAAGCATGTTGGAGCCTTCAAAAACGAACGAACGAACGAAAGTAACATGGAGAGTAGACCAGCATACACTCCCAAACATTTCCTCTAACTATCTTATGCAATACACCACATGCGCTTTGCATATCATACAACATATCCCACTACGTTACAGGGGTTGACGCCAGCAAGGGCATGTGGCCAGAAAACTTTGCCCCTGCTACCTAGTGGCGGACTTTTGGGGGTAGACATGACGGGGGTTCCGTCGGCATAGATCATGGGTCTAGGGCAAGATGGGGCTCGAACCTGTGCTACAGGGTACAGGGCATTGCGGTTCCCAGGCTACTGATTCCGCCCAACAGAGAGGGACCCAAACCTGGGAGTAGCGCCCCAGGAGGCTGTCCTATCAGTGGATGTATAATGGTGGGGCAGATGTAGACAAGGTGCGCTTAAAGGGTGTCCCTGCAGCTGTCCTGGCAGGGTGCCCTGAGGCCACTATCACAGCCACTGATAAGCTGGTGGGCTAGGGGTCCTAAATCCATTGCCTGGACCTGGGACTGTGCAGTGTGTGGGGCCTGTGAAATGTTTACCCCCCCTTTATCTCTACCGACTATGACTAAATACAATTATAAGCATCAAAGCAAGCCTGAGGACATTAACCCCTTACCCGCGGGGATGGCTGGACCGCGACGTGCCCCTACCGTGGGGATAACAAGTAATCTAGACAATATACTTCCAGATCAATGGAAGCATCACTTAGCCATTTCCCTTTTTTTATATATATTTTTAAGCATGAGAATAGATCATAAGGGACATTTCAATGAGTAATGAACCGGGAAAATTAGCGACCAAATGCACTTGGGTTTTGCCAGGTGATAAGATACTTCATGGCCAATGGCAGTATCAATTAGCCTTCTACCTTTCATTTAAATATTTCTTAGTATGAGAATAGGGCATAAGGCACATTTCAATGGAAAAAGCGAATGGAAAAAACAGGCCGGGAGTTGCGTTGCACGGCCAGGCTGTAGCTATGTGGGGGAGAGGGCAAGGGAGGGGAGGTGGGGAGGTGAGGCAAACTCAGAAAAATGGCTAAATTGCTAACACTGGATGCAAGTACTAGCAGTATTACAAAGCTGCCTATAGCTACACACTAGCAGTACTGATAGATAATACAAGACCGCACATGAAAGCCCAGGTGATTTTAAAAAATCCCTGGATCACAGAAGTGACGCCCCGCGGTATGGTACTTATGAAACGAGTGTCACGGAAATGACGATCCGCGGGTAAGGGATTAAATCACCCATGGGGACTAAAGTGGGTTCATGGAATGTGGGAAGTTTGAAGGGAAGAGCGGGGGAAGTCGCTGAAGCATTAGTAGGAGATGGGTGGATGTGGGCTGTTTGCAGGAAGTCCGGTACAGGGGTGGATTGCTACTATAAATTGTTTTGGCAGCAGGAGACTGATGGATATGGGGGTGTGGGTGTGTTGGTTGCGGAGAAATGAGTGGAATATGTTATGAATGTTATGAGCGTAAGCAACAGGATATTGGTAGTGAAAATTTTGATCGGTGGAATAGTGACTGCAATTATATCGGCATATGCTCCACAGGCAGGCTTGGATGAGGTAAAGACGGATAGAGTTTGGGATGATTTAATAAGTGCAGTAAGCGGTATGGGGGATGATCAGATAGTGGTTTTGGGAGGGGATTTAAGTGGTCATGTGGGTGAAGCAGCTCAAGGTTATGAAGAAGTCCATGGGGGATATGCATATGGTATGAGAAATGTGGAAGGGAAAAGAATACTCGAGTTTGGGGAGGAAATGGACATGATTGTGTGCAACACACATTTTAGAAAATGAGTGAGTAGGTTGATTAAGTATGAGTCTGGGGGAAATAGCAGTCAGAGAGATTATTTTCTGGTCAGGAGGGTTGATAGAAGGTTAGTGAGGGATGTTAAAGTTATAGGAAGCGAGGAGTGTGTGCAGCAGCACAAACTATTGATTTGTGACATGGTGGTTAAAGAACGAATGATGAAAAGGAGGACATATGTACCTAGGAGGAAACTATGGAAGCTGGAAAACCAAGTAGTAAAGGATGCCTTTTATAGTGAGAAGAGAAAAGTGGTGGCTGAACAGGAAGCCGTAGATGAAGGCATTAATGAACAGGATAGTGCCCTTAATAACAACCTCTTGAGAGTTACTGATGCAATATGTGGTAGGACAAGAGGCCCACCAAGACATAAAGTAACTTGGTGGTGGGATGAGGGTGTAGAAGCTGCAGTTAAGGAAAAAAGAAGGCTTTTCCAGGAATGGAAGAAGGGTGATAAAAGAGGAGGAATGCTTGGCTACCAAGTGTAGGGATAGAAGAAATGTATACAGGGCGAAGTCTGAGTCACAGTGACTTTTACTTGATAATCTAAATCATGGGGAAAGGAAAAATATGATATTTAGGGTGGCAAATCAGGTGAAGAGGGATAATTGGGATATTGGAGGTGAGCAGTGTGTGAAGAATGATGAAGGAAGGGTAGTGGTGAACAGTGGGGATATTAAACATGCATGGAGAGAGCATTATAGCCAGCTGTTGAATGAGGAGTTTGACTGGGACAGGGAAGGTTTCGAGCCAGCGGGTCCAGTGTTTGGCCCTTGGCCTTTGATTGATGCTGCTACTGTGAGTAAGCCAATAGGCAGGATGCAGGTGGGGAAGGTAGCAGGTGTGTCTGGGTTGACTGCTGTAATGTTGAAGGCCTCAGGAGATATTGGGGTGAGGTTAGTCAATGACCTGATAAATATGATTATATATGAGTGTGTTGTCCCAGATGACTGGCTGAAGAGTGAAACTGTAAATATGTACAAAGGGAAGGGTGATGCCCTGGAAAGAGGAAATTATAAAGAAATAAAGCTCTTAGATCAGATAATGAAAGTAATAGAGAGAGTTCTGGAAGGCACAATTAGAGAAGAGTGAATATTGATGATATGCAGTTTGAATTTATGCCACATTCATTGTTCGACAACTTCAGGAAAAATATATTGGAAAGAAAAGGGAACTGTATTTGTTTTTGTTGATTTGGAAAAGGCCTTTGACAGAGTCCCTAGAGAGGTGATGAAGTGGGCAATGAGAAAGCTGGGGTTGGAAGAGTGGCTGGTTAGGGTGGTTATGGTCATGTACGTGGGTGCTCCCACCCAGGTAAGAGTGAATGTAGATTTGAGTGATGAGCTTTCCATGAATGTTGGTGTGCATCAGGGGTCAGTTTTGAGTCCCTTGTTGTTTATCACAGTACTTGAAGCTCTCTCACGTGACTTCAGAGATGGACTCCCGTGGGAGATGTTGTATGCTGATGATTTGGTGTTGATTGCAGAGAATGAAAAGGAGGCAGAGGAAAGATTTAGGAAGTGGAGAGATGGTATGGGGCACAAGGGCTTAAGGGTAAATGCAGATAAAACAAGTGATGATATCTAGGGTTGGTGGCGGTACATTCAGAGGAGAGGGAGAGTGGCCATGTGCAGTTTGCCGCAAGGGTGTGGGAAGTAATTCCATCTTGTGTAGTGTTTGTGATAAATGGGAGCACAAGAGATGTAGTGGTATTAGAGGTAGACTGCGAGATAATGCTGATTTCATGTGTGTGGCGTGTCGGGGAGAGTAGGTGGAGATTGTTAGGCGTGAGAGGGTTGAACTTGCAGGTGAGTCTCTTGAGTGTGTGGAGGAGTTTTGTTATTTGGGAGACATGTTATGTGCCGGAGGTGGGGCTGGAGTTAGCTCGGTTGCTAGGGTGAGAAGTGGTTGGAAGAAGTTCAGGGAGCTGTTGCCTCTCCAGACATTGAGAGGACTCTCCTTACGTGCTAAGGGGTCTTTGTATGCAGCATGTGTTAGGAGTGTGATGCTGTTTGGTAGTGAGAGCTGGGAAGTAAAGGAAGAGGATATTCACAAGTTTAAACGTACAGAAATGACAATGGTTAGGTGGATGTGCAGTGCATCCCTGCGTGCAAGGCCTTGGGGGGCTGGGTTTACGATTGAAGAGTTGAGAGGTAGGATGGGACTGGAGTGTATTGGTGTTGTGATGAGGAGAGGTAGCCTGAGGTGGTTTAGACATGTGGAGAAGATGGGGGATGATAATTGGGTACAGAGGATGAGAGGAGTTAATATTGGGGGAGGGGTTGGGAGGGGTAGACTGAGAAAAACATGGGACGAGGTCATTAAATGTGACTTAAGGGTTAAGGGACTGAACAGGGAGGCCGCCAGGGATCGAGCAGCGTGGAGAGCCGCCATTAGGTGACCAAGGCCGACGCATGCAAGCATGTTGCAGCCTTCAAAAACAAAAACGAAAACGAAAACGATGATATCTAGGGTTGGTGGTGGTATAGTTAAAGAAGAGGGAGAGTGGCCAAGTGCAACTTGCCACAAACATGTGGGAAGTAATTCCATCTTGTGCAGTGTTTGTGATAAATGGGTGCACAAGAGATGTAGTGGTATTAGAGGTAGACTGCGAGATAATGCTGATTTTCTGTGTGCGGGGTGTCGGGGAAAGCAGGTGGAGATTGCTAGGCATGAAAGGATTGAACTTCCTGGTGAGTGTCTTGAGTGTGTGGAAGAGTTTTTTTATTTGGGAAACATGTCGTGCTGGAGGTGGGGCTGGAGCTAGCTCGGTTGCTAGGGTGAGAAGTGGTTGGAAGAGTTCAGGGAGCTGTTGCCTCTCCCGACATTAAGAGGACTCTCCCTACGTGCTAAGGGGTCTTTGTATGCAGCATGTGTTAGGAGTGGGATGCTCTTTGGTAGTGAGACCTGAGCAATAAAGGAAGAGGATACTCGCAGGCTTAAACATACAGAAATGACAATGATTAGGTGGATGTGCAGTTCGTCCCTGCATGCAAGGCCTGGAGGGGCTGGGTTTACGATCGAAGAATTGAGAGGTAGGATGGGACTGGAGTGTACTGGTGTTGTGATGATGAGAGGTAGATTGAGATGGTTTGGGCATGTGGAGAGGATGGGGGATGATAATAGGGTGCAGAAGGTGAGAAGTGTTAATACGCGGGGAGGGGTTGTGAGGGGTAGACCGAGCAAGACATGGGACGAGGTCATTAGGTGTGACCTAAGGGTTAAGGGACTGAACAGGGAGGCTGCCATAGATTGAGCAGCATGGAGAGCTGCCATTAGGTGACCAAGGCCAACGCATGCAAGCATGTTGGAGCCTTCAAAAACGAAACGAAATGAAAGTCTGTATACTCAAGTGTGAATAAAACTTCACTATAATACTGTACATTAGCAACCACTTTTATATATGTGATGATGATGATGGGAGGCCTTATATTTCATTTTAGTTTAGAGACAGGTGCTTCGTCACAAGACATTCAAAGCGGTTTTACAAACAAACCTATAAACTAGTCACTATACCCAAAGACTCTAATGTTTCATTACTTAACACAATGAATTTGGTGAAGTTCAACCTCCTCATAGGAGTGAAAAATGTCTACAGTTGGAGCACCTGCAGTACACAGTTGAAGTGGCCACCATCTTCTTTGTTTACAAACAGTGGCACGCGCTGACAGATCCACCTCATTGTTTCGCACTCTTCACCCGGCGAGCGGAAAAACTTCCTCGCCAAGCAATTCTGTCTACCAGCAAAGAGCTCCATAGCGCCCTGTGGCGCTCAGCCAAGTAGACACAGGGCAGGAAACCATTTACTACGCTGGGTGGTAACCATATAACCAAATTATGGTGCCTGGTGGTTCAGTGGGTAATTGCAGGGCTCCAATCAGATTGAGCCAATGGAGGTTTATATCCAAGGAGTGGTTGAGGTTATTGTTCACGTAAAGACACTCAGGGATGAGTGAGGCTGCTCGCTCTCATCTTAAATGTCAGGACCAACTTGCCTTGCCCCGGGCTCCTACACTCCTCATGAGGCAACATAGGGTTGAATATGGATGGATGGATGGATAGGTGTAAGAAATGAGTCTTTGATGCATTAAAAATAACAAGATTATTTTTACCCCAGTCAGATATATGGGTCAAGACAGCCATTATGTGCGCCATAGCTTCATCCCTCGTTGTTGAAGTAACTGCTGAGGTGGACGTTGCGGAAACCGAATGGAAAGGTGAAGGGTGGAATCATCAGCATATGAGTGGATAGGGTTAGATGTACAGCTTAGAAGGTCATTGATGAATAAAAGGAAGAGAGTTGGTGATAGGACAGAGCCCTGAGGAACACCACTGTTGATAAGTCTAGGAGAAAAACAATGGTCATCTATAACAGCAGCTATAGAACGACCAGAAAGGAAGCTAGAGATGGAGGCACATGTAGAAGGCTAGAAACCGTAAGAGGGCAGTTTGGAAATTAAAGATTTATGCCAGACTCGACCAAAAGCCTTTGTGATGTCAAATGCAATGGCAAAGCTTTTGTTCAAGTCCCAAAAGGAGGATGATCAGGAGTCTGAAAGGTAGGTGAGAAGATCGCCAGTGGAGCGTCCCTGACACAACCCATACTGACGATCAGAAAGAAGGTTGTGATAGGAAGCATGCTTTAAAATTTTTCTGTTAAGAATTGACTCAAAAACTTTTGAGACACAGGATGTTAAAGCAATTGGACGATAGTTAGAGGGTTGGGAATAGTCACCCTTCTATGGGACTGGCTGAATGAGAGCAAACTTCCAGCAAGAAAATGTACAAGTTGACAAAAAATAGTGAAAGAGTTTACCTAGGCAAGGTGTAAGCACAGAAGCAAGTTTTTGAGGACAACAGGAGGGACTCCATCAGGCCCA
>JAGKTI010027262.1:0-13315 GCA_018397915.1 Birgus latro | reverse complement strand
ATTTCCGGGCTGCACCCACTGGTCCCTATGGAAGTATTAGAGGGTCTCTCTCTCTCTCTCTCTCTCTCTCTCTCTCTCTCTCTCTCTTTCTCTCTCTCTCTCTCTCTCTCTCTCTCTCTGCCTTATGTTTAAACAACTCTCTCTCTCAGTATTTTGCTGTGATGTGGTTTAACTCCAAACTAGCCCAAAAAACCACAACAGTTTTCAAACCAGCCCCCCTAATTGCAACCCGCGACAAGTAAAATTTGCCCACAGAAGAGCTTCAAAACTAGCCCAATTTGGCAGCAAAACCGTGACCTTGGCAACCCTGGTGGTATTATATAATGCAATGGTACAGCCTATGTACAAAAGTATACATCAGACAACTGGGAAAAATCAGTAACCGGGAAGGTAAATTCCCCAAGCTTCCCTGTTAACTGGGATTGTACTGTACAGTATTATATAGGCAACTTTGCATCTGTCTCTGGCAAACAGACATATAGTGCACTGTATTTACACCTAAGAAGGGAAAGCATGCATCCAATTATTAAAAAAACATTCCTGAAGCACTAGATGAAGCCAGAATGTGTCCTTTGTACAATGCTGCTGAATGCACTCTGTGAGGTGGGATGCAAGCTGATCAAATCTAATAACCATAGATATTCCATAAAAATCCAAAAAACATCAAAAGTTTGCCATCCTCTTTGCAATTTAAATTTTAAGCAAACATCATAAAATCTACAGAAGCTCTTTCTCACCAATGCTAACTAGGCTAGTACAGAAAGAAATAATATATTGTAGTTTCTTCATAGTACAAGTAATGAAATCCTAAACCAATGGAAACAAAAAATATCAATACGATATTTAATAAATCTTGCTGTTGTAATTGGTTATGACTTTGTATGTGGGTGCTTACACCCAGGTGAAAGTGAATGGAGATTTGAGTGATGGGTGTTCTGTGAATGATGGTAGCTATGCATGAGAGGTCAGTCTTGAGGCCTGTATTGTTTGACACGGTGCTTGAAGCACTCTCATGTGACTTCAGAAATGGACTCCCATGGGAGATGAGTGCTGATGACTTGGTGTTGATTGCAGAGGGTGAAAGGGGGGAGAAGCAAAGATTTAGGAAGTGGAGACACAGAATGAGGCACAAGGGTTTGAGTGAAAATGCAGATAAAACAAAAGTGATGATATCTGGGGCTGGTGGTGGTGGTACTGTCAAAGAAAAGGGAGTGTGGACATGTGCAGTTTGCCACAAGGTGGTGGGAAGTAGCTCCATCTTGTGCAGTGTTTGTGATAAGTGGGTCCAAATGAGATGTAGTGGTATTAGAGGTAGGCTAAGAAATAATGCTAACTTCATGTGTGCAGTGTGTCTGGGAAAACATGAGACTGACAGGCGTAATCCTGCTGGAGTCACTTGAGTGTGAGGAGAGGATTTGTTAACTGGGGGACATGTATGTACTTGGGGCCAGCTTGGTGGCTACAGTAAGGAGTAGTTGGAGGAAGTTCAGGGAGCTGCTGCCTCTCCTACCACTGAGAGAGCTCCATGCTAAGGGATCCTTGTATGTGGCACATTGTAAGTATCATACTGTATGGTAGTGAGACCAGGGCAGTAAAGTACGATGAGATTCATAGGCTCAAACATACAGAAATGAAAATGATTAGACAGATGAATAGTGCATCCTTGAATGCAAGGCCTGGAAGGGGGGGGGGACTGGGACTGCAAGTGAAGAGTTAAGACGAAGGATGAGACTTCAGTGTAGCCTATTGGTGTTGTGATGAGGAGAGATAGACTGAGATGGTTTGGGCATGCAGAAAGTGAGAGGTGTGAGCACTGAGGGTAGGACTGTAAGAGGCAGTCCAAAAATAGACCTGGGATGAGGTAACAGAGTGTGACCTCAGAGAGAAGGGACTGAATAGGGAGGCTGCCAGAGACTAAGCAGCACAGAACACCACCATTAGATGACCAAGGCCAATGCATGCACGCATGTTGGAACATTTATAAACAGAACGTTACTCTCAAGCCCTTGACTGTGATTATCTTCCTCCACCTCCTGGTGCCATTCCTGAAGTCAGCTGATGCAGTCCTGGAACCACAGCTCTTCCTTGGCGTGTACTCCTCTTTTCACGTGAACTCCTTTAGGATTTACACAGATGGGTCCACTCCCCTCCCACTTCCCTTTGCCTCAGCAGCCTACGTTGGGCATCTTTTCTTATGCCAAACTTGTTCTTTCTATGGGCAGCATGGCTTCCTGACAGCAGAACTCCTGGTCATCCTCCAGGGCCTTGGGTTTGTGCTGACCTTCCTCCATCCCCAACCAGTGGTTATATATAATCACTCACAGTCTTCAGTAGCCCTCTTCCTCTCAGATCATCCAGTGACTCATGTCAGGCTTGTCCATCCTATTTTAAAGCACCTCCTTCTCCTTGGCTCTCCTCCAGGGCTTTTGCCTTCACTGGATCCCCTTATGTATAGGTACCCATGGCAATGATGTAGCAGATGCAGCAAGAAGGCAGGCACTGACCTCCAGCATGTTGGTATTTGTCATACCCAACACCACCACATTCCCTGACCTTGCATAAGGTACCTGCATGTCATAATGGAATGCAAACCCTGTGGCTGGCCTCCCTGCCTCCCATCTGGGACATTTTCACACTGACTCCTCTACACATCCTTGGGCTTATCATCCCTGTCAGGATGCTGAAGTTGCCATCACCAGGTTGTGGCTGGACCACAGAGGCTTCCCAAGTCACCTGTACCATTTCGGTATGATAGAGCATTCTTGGTGCCCATGGTGTCCCTGGTTGAAGAGACCACAGAACATTTCATGCTGTGGTGCTGCCCAAGGTTCCACTCCCTCTGCACACTTTTGTGGAATTATCTGGCATCTCAGGGAATTTTCAATCTGCCTCTTCACATCCTCTTAGGAGGAGGTGATGGGGACCCTCAGTTTCAGCAATGTGTCGTGTGGTACACACCTGTCTTCATCCATAAATCTAAGCAACTCTCTTGCATTTAATGTGAGGCACTAATCACTCTACATTGGGAGGGCATTGGGCCATTGTTTTGGCCACGTCCCTCAAGCCCACAAGAAGAAGAGAGGAGGAGGATGATAAAGAAGTGAGAGCAGTGGAAATGGGTTATCTGTGAGAAGCATGTGGAGCTGTATGGTGAGATCCCTGGTAACCATTCCAGATGAGCCTCCAGTCCCATGGCCTGACCTACAGGGGAGATAAATCACATTCAATCACTGACCAGCTCCAATACCTGAGGATTGGGCAGAGGTGTGGAAGCAGTGGATCTCCAGACTGGCCATGGTGATGACACCTGGATGTATGACAAGCAAGACAAGTAGGAGACAAAACTGACAAATAAGGATGTGAAAAAGCATTATGGTGTTGAAGTAAACATGACAGAAAGCATTAGGAGAAGTACAATGAGGTGGTTATGTGGAGAGGTTGGGGAGTGAGAGACTAATGAGGAGAGTGTATGAGGTGGAGAGATGAAGTAAAGATGGGGATGTAAGTTGGGGGGGGGGGAGTGACATGGCAGGCGACAGGGCCACATGGTGACGATTTGTCAGTGGCCACCTCTTGCGGGATTAAGGCGTCTGGATTAATGGACAAATTGAATGACAGGCTCTATCGCGTACGGTAATACCTTTTCTAAAATAAGTACCTAAGTAACCCTTTACATCCTTTCCCCAGTAAGGTTAACAATAAACATCATATACTTATGAGGACTGACCTCAATATTATGAGAATCACTTGCCGGAAGGACGGTAGTGATGCCGAAAGTGTTATTCAGTCAGGAAGGGAAGTGCCTTGTTTTCATGGAGAGTCACGCGCTTTCTAAATTGCCCTTACTTTTGCTGTCATGCCGCCAGTTCAACATAATCTTTCATATTTAGAAAAATCACTAAGAGTTTTTCTCTGGAAACTTGTTTTTAATTTATTGATTTTATGAGATAAGTTTAGATATCATAGTCATATTAATTTTACGATAGCGCAAATTAGTGGGGGATTTTAGTTGGCGGTTGTGGACGTCACTTGCTGAGGCTGCGGCAACGATCGCTAGGGTCAGTATTCATCACCAATACTATGATTATATACTGTCTTTCCCCAACACTCTGATTTTCTACAAACAACTAGTGTCGTGGTGAGATGTTTGTAGAGTATTCCTGGAACGGGGAATGGAATGGTAAAAATGATGGCGCAAATGAAATAAATGAACCCAGCTTGATGTTCATATTAGCGGTTTAAATTTTATGCGTGCGTGTATGTAAATTATTGTGTAATTGTCTTGTACCCGTATTTACTTAGTGCCTGTTGTTCCCACCAATAATTCATTTTAAACGATCAGGGAAACGGAAATGCGAGGTGCATAATCGGACGGAGAGTTATATATGGCGGGATTGTAAATGAATCCTTGTTGTTAAAATGTTGATAAATACTTGTGTCTTGAACTGTAATTGTACTTTCATTTAATGTATTTCGGTCAAACTTTGGGAGAGCTCCCATAACAAATTAGGAAAATTTTTAAACTGATTATCTCATAATTGTACAATTCATTTACTGGTATCAGATTCTTTTTCTTGTGGGTTTAAGGGACATGGCCAGAACTATGGCCCAGTGTTCTTCCAGTTTAGATTGATTAGGGCCTCATGTTATATGCCTTAGAGCTGCCTAGATTTTTTTTAAGTCAGACGTGTACCACACAACTCGTCATAGTTGATCAACGGGTCCCCATTACCTCCTCCCAGGAGGATGTGGAGAGACAGGTTGAAAACTCCCAGAGATGCCAGATGATCTCTCAAAAGTGTGCGAAGGGAGTGAAACCTCGGGCACCATAACACGAAATGTTCTATGGTTTCTTCAACCCTAGGACACCATTGCCACCAAGGGTGCTGTATTGTATTGAAACAGTACAGGTGACTTGCTAGGCCAGTGTGGCCCAACCTTTGATGATGGCCTCATCAACGTCCCAACAGGGATGATGAACCTAATGGTGTGCAGAGGAGTCAGAACAAAAATGCCTCAGGTGGGAGGCAGGGAGGTTGGTTGCAAGGTTTGCTTTCCAGTACGACATGCAGGCACTGCGTGTGAGGTTGGGGAATGTGGCGGTATCTGGTGCCACATGTACCACATTGTATTGGAGGTCAGCACCTGCTTTGCTGCTGCATCTGCTGTTTCATTGCTATGAATACCTGCATGCAAGGGAATCCATTGAAGGTGGAAGTGCCAGGGAGGAGTAGCAAGGAGAAAGAGGTGCTCCAAAATAGCATGGACAAACCTGACGTGAGTCATATGATGATCTCAGAGGAGAAGGGTATGTGAGGAGTGTGAGTCTGTATATAAACCCACCAGTTGGGGGTGGAGGAAGGTCCATACAAACTCAAAGGCCTGGAGGATGGCTAGGAGTTCTGTAGTTAGAACATCATATCACCCACTGAACAACCAAGTTTGACATAAGGAAAGGTCCTCAAAGCAGGCTGCTGAGGCAAAGGAAAATGGAGAGGAGTGAGACCCATCCATCCATCATCCAATCCTACATTGCCCCATGAGGAGCGTAGGAGCCTGGGGCTAGGCAAGTTGGTCCTGACATTCTCAAGGAGTCTATGCTAAAGAAAAGCTGCCATGTTAAGACTTCATCCACTGACTTCAGAAATGGTACTGGGAGATATATGAAGACAGATCCATCCAAGGGGGGAGAGGAGCCACTGGGACAGTCCTGGGGAGATCAAGAGATAAGGTGTGGCAGGCGTGAATACTGCGGAGAATGGTTAGTAACCTCACTTGTGGCCAGCCTGGGGACTGACAGAGGAACATGGGGAGGCAGTAGAGGGAGGAGATCGGGTGGCTGGAGGGAAGGGCAGAAATGCGGTGGAGCAGCCGACAGTCCAATTCCACATGGTAGATGGAGAGGGGCATCTCCCCAGCCTCCGTTTGACGTGAAACAGCGGTGTGCTTGACAATATCAAACTTTTTTAGGTGGGTCTGGACAGCCAATCCATAAAGGGTGGTACCATATGAAATCTTGCTGCGGATGTATGTCAGACGCAGACGAAGGAGAGTGCTTCAATCGGCACCTGAGCAAACTCCTGCTATACACTTCAAAATGTCCAAATGCCTAAGGCATGCTGACCAAAGATGGTCAGTTTGGGGGGCCCAAGTGAGATGGGCCATTCAGAGGTGGAGGCCCAAAAACTTGTGCCAAGTCTGAAGGGTGAGAGGCTCTCCATTAAGCTGAATCATCAGCATGGAGGGGAGCCTTCAATGGCCAGAGCACATAAGAGCATTCTTGTGTGCATTGACTATTAGTCACCAGTCTGCAGCCCAGGTGGCGCAAGCATCCACGGCTTGTTAGAGGCAATGTTGGGCCCCCCATAATGTGGCAGCACTGCAGAGGATGGAAACATCATCAGCATGGACTAGACTGGATACTCCAGGAGGATGAGGGAGGTCAGACATTAGCACATTAACCCCTCTGGTATGCAATATTGTTACATCCCACGTCCCAACACTGCCACGGGCTCCAACAGCATTAGTGCAGTATAGGAAGGACTTTGCCCAGTGAGTTGTTCTTCCTATGGTCAGCCGTTAGGTGTACAGCACACAAGATCAGCTGAGGCGAAGATAAACACTGGCTTCTTAAGTTGACTGTCTTTATTATCCAAATAATTTCAGGGGAGGCGGTAGCTCGATCGGTAGAGAGTTGGCTTGCGGTTCCGTGGGACCCAGGTTCGAATCCTCGCTGGTGCAGGGAACAGTTTAAGGATTTGAATTTCATTAAATCAGGCTTTACTGATCTACCAGAAGACCCGCCGACATGTCGTAAAAATGACCCCGCTAATACCAATACACCAGTCCTGTATGAGACAGCCCTAGCATGTATTCAATATGGATGGTGGGTGTTAAGCGCCGAAGTGGTGACATGTAGATTGTAGGAGGACGACTGGGCCTTGATAGCAGGCTGTGAAGCCTATGCTCAGAGTCGGACACATAAAAAAAAAAAAAAAAAACTTAATGCTTTCCAACTTCACTTCACTATTCACACAAGCACAGGAGCTATATGAACTTTACGAAATGCAGTTGCACTTACTGCCTAACAACACTGCTTTCACAAGTACCGAAATATACAAACTTCACTGACACTGCACCGACACCCAACTAAACTTCACTCAAACTGACGAGGCCCAACTAATCCTTAACCTTAAAAGCCTCCTACACTCTCATTCCCCATCCTTATATAACCTTGCATTATTCAGGAAACTTCTAGCATGATCTTGACAATGCGACAGTTAACAGTTGCTAACTAAGAGACAACCAACATACGCCTGTCTTCTTACATTACATAACACTCTAAATCATTTACCAAACTAACTTAAATACATAATTTAACGAACAATCACGTAAATAAAAAATTATAGAGAAAAAGAGTATAAAAATTAATGCATAACTTACGAAATAACTGTGCTTATTTGTGGTAGGTGGTGGCGACCATCATCCACTCACTTGATGTAGTGCTGCCTACTTCTTCCTTAGCCTTTATCATTCTCTTTCTGAGCCTGCCCTCCTCTCTTCCTACTTCTCCCATCTTTCCTGTCACTTCTTATTGCTTTTCTTTCCTTTACAGGTGGCTTTACATTGAGTGACAAGCCAAATGGTTTCCTGTAAACCAAGAAACCATTTACAACACTGGGTGGTAACCATATAACCAAACCATACGTGCTCCCTACGTGTCAACAAGTGGGTTGGTGGAGGGTTAGTCCCCCTCCCCGTAAAACAAATAACTCAGAGTCAAATGGCCACCCCTTACGGGATTATGGCGTCTGGCAATAGATAGATAGATAGACTAACAGCAGGCAGTCTGGCAACTCTGACTTGCACTGCCAAACACCCAGGATCAGCGAGATCCTTCTCGACTTCCTTACTGGCAAAACCCGCTTCGTAACACTACCCCCTCCCTAGTTCTTTGTCGTCCCGATAAAACTGCACAGTATATACAAACATAAACATTAATCCTAATGAAACATCTAACTATACACAAAATAATCCTTCAGCTTATCAGGTCTTCTGTGCCGCTTGCTTCCGACAACATCCTTGCTCCTCCACACAGTCCACTCCTCCTGGAGGGTCTTGGTCCTCTTCCTGATTCACTTCTTCCCTCAGGAAACTCACCATCCTCTTGCACTTCAGCTCCGTGGTCCTCCTCAACATCCTCGGCTGCGGGAGAGCACGATCCCTCGGAGATCCCCCAGCTGTACCGTCCTGGCCCATGGTACTGCCACAGACGATTCACGTGTACCACCTTTGGGCGAGACTTCTTGCCTCCCCGAATCCGATATGTTACGTCTGACAGGCGGTCCAACACAGTGTAAGGCCCATCCCATGGGCTCTGCAGCTTCGGTGACTGTCCCTTCTTTCACTGAGGATTGTATAACCAAACTTGATCGCCATCCTTGAAGCTCACCTCACTTGCCTTGGTATCATACTTGCACTTCATCACCTCTCCTGAAAACTTGAGGGCTCCTCACACTTGATGATGTACCTCAGCCAGCCTTTCTTGAAGGTGCTTTGCTTCTTGAAGGTGCTTTGCATAGCCGGTGGTGTCTGTAGGCAGCTCTTCACCAGGTGGTCTTCCCATTAACAAGTCAACAGGTAAGTGTAACTCGTGGCCCAACATCAGTTTTGCAGGGGTGTAGCCAGTAGACTCATGGGATGCAGAATGATATGCCATCAGCAACTTAATTTCTGGTCCCATTCTGTTTGTCCATCTACGTAATACTTGGCCAGTTCTTGTCCTAGGGTCCAGTTGAATTTCTCCACCATCCCATCTGAGTGTGGTCTTAGTGGGGTCATCCTGGTCTTCCTGATCCCCAATAACTGGCAGCACTCATGAAACACAGCAGACTCAAAGTTTCTACCCTGGTCTGAATGTAGCTCTTGTGGCATCCCAAAACAACAGAAGAACTGGTCAACCAACATATGAGCAAGAGTCACAGCCTCTTGATTGGGGATGGCATAGGCTTCTGGCCATACAGTATTGTGAAGTAGTCCGTCACGACATATATATATATATCGGTTTCCTCTTTCCGTGAGTGGCAAAGGTCCAGCAATGTCCACTGTAACTCTTTCCATCGGTGCACACACTTGGTACAGCTGAAGAGGGCCACACCCACATTTCTTGGGTCCCTTCTTGGCACAGCACACATCACAGACCTGACACCACTCTTCAACATCTTGACGCATGCCAATCCAGTAGAAACTTTGTCACAGCCGGCTTAGAGTTTTCTTCACTCCCAGGTGCCCACTGGTGATCTGGTTATGGGACTCATCGAAGATCTCTGACCTCATCTTCTTCGGAACCACCAGTTGCCAGTACTTGCTGAGGCCATCGGGTGTCTCCCAATGACACTCCAGTAGTCCGTTATTCAAACGAAGAAGGTCCCACTGACTCCAGTAACTCTTGGTTGTGTGGCTCAACCTGGAAATTTCTTCCCAAGATTGTCGCACTGTACTCCGCTGCAGCCACTCTAGCACTGGCTATGAATCTGCATCCTCCACCTGCATCCTCTTCAGGTCTGCTTCATCTGACATTGGCCCTGTCACTGCAGTACGGCTGCATTTCTTACTATGATCTTCTTTTTTCCTACGCTGCCGGCATTCCAGATCGCAAGGCTGGCGACTCAAACTGTCAGCATTACCATGTACCCACCCAGGACAGTGCTGCACCTCATAATTGTGCTGGTCCAGCTTCCCGAGCCAGCGTGCCAGTTGTCCTTCTGGATTCTTTAGCGTTTTCAGCCACTTGAGTGCCGCGTGGTCCGTCCTGATGATGAAGTTTGACCCATACAGGTAGGGATGGAAGAAATCAAGGCTCTTCATCACTGCCAAGAGCTCCTTACGGGTCACACAGTAGTTCCGCTCTGGTGGGCTGAGCTTCTTGCTGTAATATGCTACCATATATTCTTTTTCATTCTTCTTCTGCGACAGGACTCCACCAATACCATGGTCACTAGTGTCACAGTCCAAGATAAATGGCTGACTCCAATCAGGGTATGGGAATACTGGAGAGCTTGTCAATGCATGTTTGAGTTCGCCGAAAGCTTTCTGGTCTCTGCTGTCCATGCAAACTTCTGTCTCTTCCCCAACAGCTTGTGCAGAGGTGCAGCTATCGTCGCAAAGTCCTTGACAAAACGCCGGTAGTAGGTACACAAGCCAAGGAAACTCCGTAGCTCCTTTACACAAGTTGGAACCGACCAGTTTTCCACAGCTGCCACCTTCTCCGGGTCAGTACAGACGCCACTCTCACCTACTATGTGTCCCAGGTACTTTACTTCCTTCTGAAACAAGTAGCACTTTTTGGGGTTCAGCTTCAGGTGCGCAGCACAGATCCTGTCCAACACCTCCGACATCCTCTCTAATTCCTGGTCGTAAGTCTGTGCAAACACAATTACATCTTCCAGATAGATGAGGGCCATCTGCCAGTGGAGGCCTTCCAGAACGCGATCCATTAGACGCTCAAAAGTAGCTGGGGGATTACATAGGCTAAAAGGCATCACCTTAAACTGCCATAAAACCCCGCCCATATGAAAAGGCTGTCTTCTCTTTGGCCTTCTCTGCAGCCTTGACCTGATGATATCCTGCCTTCATGTCTAGGATTGAGAACCACTTAGCACCTGACAGAGCATCCAGGGTGTCATCAATTCTTGGCAAGGGGTATGCATCCTTCACTGTCACATCATTCAGGGCTCGATAATCTACACAGCATCTTACTGAGCCATCTTTCTTCCTTACCAGAACCACTGCTGATGCCCAAGGACTGTTGGACTTTTCTATTACCCCTTGACTTTGGAGATTCTCCATTACCTTCTCCATTTCGTGCCATTGGGCTGGCGCCATCCTCCGTGCTGGCTGTTTAATCGGGCAGTGATCCCCAGTGTCTATATTATGCTCCTCCAGGTCAGTGCACCCCAGGTCTAGATCTCCAGTGGAGAAGACATCAGCGAACTTTGTCAGCAACTGCCTCAACTTCAGCACTTGTGAGCCGTCCAGGCATTGGCTACTCCTTGAAAATAGGTCCTGTAGGTGGTCCAGCACGTACCCATCTTCCTTGACTACGCTCCTGTTACATGCCTTCCTCTGATGCCACTCAGGGTCCACCACCTGGCACAGTCCCACAATTTCTCTCTCGTTGATCTTCTGTGGCTCACGGGAGAAATTGGCCACCACAACTGGCACTTCATCTGCACCTGTTTCCACCAGTGCTCTCCCCACCATCACTCCGGCCTTCGTCTTGCACTGTACATTCGGCTCCACTGCCCCTATACAGCTGTCAAAAGACCCACTCACCTTACACTGGAGCAACAATTCTGATTTTGGGGGTATCACTGTAGTGCGGAGCGCCCTCACCTCGCTACCGGAGCTAGTATGTTTCACTGCCGTGACAGGAACTGACCTTCCTCGAACCTTCAGCTTCATGGAGTTGAAGTCCAGCTCACACCCCATGGACATCAGGTAGTCAAGCCCCGGAAGACAAGGATCCTCCATGTCGGCCATGTAAACTGGAAGAGTAGCCTCTTGCCCTCCCACTTCAATCTGGAAATCCAGGGGTCCCCTCAGTTCTGCACAGTGCACGGTTACACCACACAGTTGTTCCGATGACTCAGGCAGATACCAATGATGTAACACATCAGGCCTCACAAATGTCTGCTCTGAGGCTGAATCAATCACCAGGGAACACTTCTTTCCATCAATCCTTCCATCTATTCGCACACTGTCAATTGCTGTTCTCTTGCATTTTCTCGGTGGTGGGGCTACTTGGGACAAGCTGGCTGGTGGCTGCCCCTTCACACCAGCCTCCGCTAGTTTTCCGCTTCTTTCTGGTCTTCTGCAACCTTCTTCTTATCATCCTTTTTCTTCTTCGGGCACTCAGAACTGAAGTGTCCCACCTCACTACATGCCCAACATGCTCTTGGTACAACTGAAGATTTCTTTGCACTACTCTGTTCTTGCTCCTTCTTCTGTTTGTGACAATCCTCCTTCCTGTGCCCCGGCCTCCCACAGAACCAGCAGCCTCCACTGGTCTTCACCTGTTCCCTCTTCCACTTGTAGCAGTCCTCTTTTCAGTGTCCTGGCTTCCCACAGTACCAGCAACTTCCCTCAAATTTTTCCATTTCACATACCTGCCCCTTTCTTGCCTTGAATCCAGCACTATGACCTGTCTGAAAAGTGGACGTACTTGACCTGACATAGGACTCAAACTCTAGAGCCCTGGCAAGTGTGTCTTGCATGCTTCTGGGTTGTGCCTGCGTCACCTGCACTTTCAACTCTGCACTGTCAAGAGCATCGATGAACTGGTCCCTCAGTAGAATACCCAACAGGTTAGGTGCTGCTCCAGGCATACCCTGGAGCAGCACCTAACCTGTTGGGTATTCTACTGTAGCACCAGTCGAGCAGGGCAGTACTCCCAAGGAGGATGGAAAGCTGATGACAGGGAGAGCTGGAGCTTCCATTTCATCAGCCTTCAGGACTTGTTCCTGACCATCCCCCTTTGCTGAACTTTTTCAGTGTCTCAGTAACACAGAGAGTAGTCCAGCATGTTCTCCAATACAAGTTTCTCTAACTGTCAGCACCAAACTACATGCACACTACACACTACACTTCCTTTTCAAAATTAGTCATGAAAATGGCGCACAAAAATCATGCCTCGGAGTCCCCAGGGGGGAGGGTCATAAATGCCCCCACCATCCGCCCCTCTCCCGGTGACGACTCAAAGAGCTGCCTGGAACGACTGTCTGACTCACTCCTTCTTCATTTCTGTAACATTCGCGGCCTTTCCTCTAACTTTCGCTCTGTTGAACACCACCTCTTTTCCTCCAAACCTCACCTTCTTTTCCTCTCTGAGACGCAGCTGTCTGAGGCAACTGACAACAAACCCTTTTCTGTATTCTCCTACTTTCTCTATTCTCATTTCGAAGCCTGTTGCGTATATGTACGCAACAATCTATCTTGCTCTCTTGTTCCTGAACTTGATTCTTCGGAATTCTCTACTCTCTGGCTTCAACTCTCCTCTCATTCTCTGACTAAATATATCTGTGCTGTTTACTTATCTCCTAATTCTACTGACTATCAAAATTTTTTTGACTATCTTACTTCTACGATGGAACATTCTATCCAGTTCTCCTTTCTCTGAAATCTCCATTCTAGGAGATTTCAATGTTCACCACCACCTTTGGCTCTCCTCTCCTTTCACTGATCCACCTGGTGAACAAGCCTACATCTTTTCAGCATATGCTCCGCAGGTAGGATTGGATGACGCAGAGAAGGATAG
>JAGKTI010027261.1:0-13315 GCA_018397915.1 Birgus latro | reverse complement strand
TGGTACCCCTTCATCACAAGTGTACCGCAAACCAGGCAGTGACCCCCTGGATCCTAAGTACACTTCCAAGTTTGTTAAATACCCAGCCTCACTCATGGCTTCGGGCTGCTTTACATATTATGGTGTTGGTAGGTTGGTAATTCTACCTGCAAATGAAAAAGTGAACCAGAACAATTATTTGGAGCTATTATGTGATGTTTTAAGTGACTCTTTTGATAAAACCAAGGCAAGAGTATTTATGCAAGATTCTGCCCCTGCACATGTTGCAAAGTCAGTGAAACAGTGGCTAACAGACCGTGAGGTTCCCTTTATTCGAGATTGGTCCGGAAACAGCCCAGACACCAATCCCATTGAGAAGGCACATGCAGATGGCTCCCGGCCATGGAAGCAATAATCATCCCAGGGAAAATCAAAGAAGTACCGTCTGAGGGCATCCCAATCTGCAGCTCGAAAGTGCCACAGACAACGTTTCTTTGGAGGGTCCCCAGGCCGCACCTGAGCGATAGGACAGGTTAAGATAATAAGGTTATGATCGGAGGAGCCCAACGGAGAGAAAAGATTAACAGTGTAAGCAGAAGGATTAGTTGTAAGGAAGGGGTCAAGTATGTTGGAGCTCTCTCCAAGGTGGTCAGGGATACGGGTAGGGTGCTGTACAAGCTGCTCTAGGTCATTAAGGATAGAAAAGGTGTAGGCTTGTTCACCAGGTGAATCAGTGACAGGAGAGGAGAGCCAAAGTTTTTTTTTTTTTTTTTAATGTGTCCGACTCTGAGCATAGGCTTTACAGCCTGCTATCAAGGCCCAGCTGTCCTCCTACATACCATACACCTCTACATGTCACCACTTCGGCGCTAACACCCACCGTCCATATTGAATACATGCTAGGGCTGTCTCATACAGGACTGGTGTATTGGTATTAGCGGGGTTATTTTTACGACATGTCGGCGGGTCTTCTGGTAGATCAGTAAAGCCTGATTTAATGAAATTCAAATAATTAGACTGTTCCCTGACCCAGCGAGGATTTGAACCTGGGTCCCTCGGGACTGCAAGCCAACTCTCTACCGATCGAGCTACATTGAAGTCTCAAAGAATGGAGACTTCAGAGAAAGGAGAAATGGATAGAATGTGTTCCATCGTAGAAGTAAGATAGTCGAAGAATTTTTGACAGTCAGTAGAATTAGGCGATAAGTAAACAGAGCAGATATATATAGTCAAAGAATGACAGGAGAGCTGAAGCCAGAGAGTAGAGAATTCAGAAGAATCTAATTCAGGAGCATGATAGCAAGTTAGGTCGTTGCATACATATACACAACAGCCACCTTTGGCTTTGAAATGAGTATAGAGAAAGTAGGAGGATGCAGAAAAGGGTTTGCTGTCAGTTGCCTCAGACAGCTGAGTCTCTGTTAAGAAAAGATGGTGGGGTTTAGGAGAGGTGGTGTCCCACAGAAAGAAAGTTAGAAGAAAGGCCGCAAATGTTGCAGAAATGAAGAAGTGAGTCAGACAGTGGTTCCAGGCATGAGTCATCACTGGAAGAGGGGTGGATGGTGGAGGCATTTATGGTCCTTCCCCCTGGAGACTCCGAGGCATTGTTATTAGCTGCCATTTTTCCAATTTTGAGAAGGTAGTATAATTTGTACTGTGCAAGTAGTTTGGTGTTGACAGTTAGAGAAACTTGTGCTGGAGAGCATGCTGGCCTACTCTCCATGTAACTGAAACACTGAAAAAGTTCAGCAAAGGCGGATGGTTGGGAACTAGTCCCGAGGGCTGATGAAACACGAGCTCCAGCTCTCCTTGTCATCAGCTTTCCATCCACCTCAGGAGTACTGCCCTGTTCGACTGATGATACGGTCTACTCCTGATGCTCCTGACTGGGAATCAAACCCAGGACCTCTTACACAGAACTCAGGTATAGTGGTATCAGTATTTCTCCTTTGTATTTTTGCATAATCTGCAAACATATTTAAATAGCTTTCATTCCCAATATTACTAGCTATATAATTTATATACACTAAAAACATAATTGGTGTCAGCACTGAGCCCTGTGGAACTCCGCTAGTCACTTACCTCCATGATTAGCAGTTTCCTCTTAGTACTGTTCTCATTTCCCTTTTTCTGAGAAAATCTTGCATCCAACAGTACAGTTTGCCTTGGATTCCTCCTTGATGGTACAGTTTCTATAAAAGTCTTTGGTGCGGTACTCTGTCAAATGAGTTCTTGAAATCTAGATAGATACTGTCCACCCATCCTTCTCTTTTCTGTAGTGTTTCTGTAACTCTGTCATAGTAGCTTAACAGATTAGTAACACATGATTTTCTCTTTCTGAATCCAAACTGCCTTTCTGTTATCATATTGTGTTCTTCTAGACAGTTTACCCAAACTTTTCTTATCAGCTTTTCCAGTATCTTACAACACTGATTAGTGATACTGGTCGGTAACTGAGAGGATTTTGTCTATTCCCTTTCTTGAATAAGGGAACAATGTTTGCTTTCTTCCAAATATCAGGTAATTTACCTTGACCCAAGGATTTCTTAAATATTAAATATAATGGTCTCCTTAACTCCTTCGCATATTCATGTAGCACCCAACATGAAATTTCGTCTGGACCGTTTGCTTTTCCTTTGTCTAATTTACTTAACTCCTCCTGTATTTCTTTTTCTGGAATTTGTATATCTGGTAATATGTTTGGTCATGCATGTTCTGTATCATCCCTCTCAAAAATTTTCTCTTCTGTAAAAACTGATTGGAAATTCTTATTTAATGCTTCACAAATATCTTTCTCTTGTGTGTAGAGGATCCCTTCATCTGTAATGGATTGTATTTTGTCTTATACTTTGGTTTTGCTTCAGATGTAGCTGTAAAATAGCTTCGGTTGATCACTACTTTTGTTAATGATGTCCTCCTCAAACTGTTTTTAGGCTTCTCTCCTTATTCTTGTGTATTCATTTTTTGCCTGTTTATAGTTGTTTTATGCCTTCTCACTATTGTGTCTTCTGTATCTTACATGTCTGATTCTGGGCAAAGGCTTCAGGGACTATTCCCAAGTCCCATTCTCCTTGGGGCCCAGTAGTCCTCCTACATCTCCACATGTCACCACTTCGGCACTAACACCCACCATCCATATTGAATACATGCTAGGGCTGTCTCATACAGGACTGGTGTACTGGTATCCACAACAAGTCTCTTTTTTTATTTCTTACATTCTTTATTAAACCATTTCTTTATAGTCATTTCTGCTTCTTTGTGCAGAGGGATGTAATTTTGGACTCCTATTTCATAAAGTTCACAGAATTTTCTATATATAACATTTAAATCTTGTTCTCTAAGCTCTTTTTCTCAATCTACTTCTAAGAAGTATTTGTTTAGGTCGTGGTGGTTTCCCTTTTTATAGTTAAGGCTCTTCTTATAGCTTTCATTACTGTTAACTATGTCATATGCAATCAGGAAGATGCAATTTAATACTGCATGGTCACTTCTGCCAAATGGAGGGTGATACATAATACTGTCAATATCATTTTCTTGCCTAGTAAATATAAGATCTAGTACTGATGGTACATCTAGTCCTCTTTTTCTGGTGCTTTCTTTTACATGTTGTGTTAGGAGAAACTCCTGCACAAGGTCCAAGAGCTTTTGGTCCCAACAGCTTTCCTGGCTTTTTATATCTAGAGTATTGCAACTAGTGGTAGGTGGTGGCGACCATCATCCACTCACTTGATGTGTTGCTTACTTCTTCCTCAGCCTTTATCATTCTTTTTCTGTACCTGCCCTCCTCTCATTCTATTTCTCCCATCTTTCCTGTCACTTTTTATTTCTTTTCTTTCTTTACAGGTGGCTTTACACTGAGTGACAAGCCAAATGGTTTCCTGTAAGGCAAGAAATCATTTACAACGCTGGGTGATAACCATATAACCACACCATACGTGCTCCTTACGTGTCAACAAGTGGGTTGGTGGAGGGTTAGTGCCCCTCCCCGTAAAACAAATAACTCAAGGTAAAATGGCCACCCCTTGTGGGATTGTGGCATATGGCAATAGGCAGAAAGGTAGATATTATTCCAATTTATATTTGCATTGAAATCTCCAGATATTATAATTCTTTCAGATTTCTCCTCCAATCTATGTAGTAATGCTCATAAACTTTGAATTGTACTCTCTGCCAAATCTTCATATTCAACTTTTCCCCAAATGTTTTATCTGTGTGGCATGTATAGATTTGCCACTTTTTTCCCCTTCAGACGTACTAATCTCTACTACGATCAGTTCTACCTGTGAGGGTATATCTAGTTCTATTTCTTTGATTGCAGATTTTTCTATGTTAATATCATAATTCCTCTTCCATTTTTTTAAGCTTCTATCTCTTCTCCATATATTATATTCCTCTAGGTTTAAGGTACTGTTTGATATCCTTGATGTTAATTTTGTTTCAGTTGGGCAGACAACATGTGGTTCCTTTTCTTTAATATAATAATTCATCTCTAGTAATTTCACATTTAAGTACATAAACTTGATTGTCTTATTTACATACTTGTCATGATTTGGGTCTACTACCTTCCTCCTTTTTATTCCCTCCTGTTTATGTACCATTTTCATACCTGCAATCCAATTACTTTGTAAAAAAAATTGTTTTTCTCTTCCTCTTATCTTCCCTCATTCTTTGTTTTTGCCTCCTCCCTCTTCTCTTTTAGTAAACCCAGTTCCTCATGAGTTAGGCATCTTTTTACCCATACATTTTTGAAATCCTCTACTTCCATAAGTTTGTTTGCTTTTTTCAGTATTTCCTCCACAGTGTTTACATTCTGGAAGGTTACTTTCAGAGGCCTTGATTTATTTCTCTCGTATTTCCCTAGCCTTTTGTGTTCCTCTGTGTCTTTACAGACTTCTTCTGAAACTTCCTTCAATAAGTTCATTACATTTACCATCTCCTTTTTGTCTCTCGAAATCTTACTTTTTATTTCCTCCTCCTCAATACCAGTGATTAACCTTCTATAGATTTGTTGATGTCTGCTGAATCTTTGACCAGTTTTGGATTTTGTGTGTGTGTGTGTGTGTGTGTGTATTTACCTAATTGTATTTACCTAATTGTGATATACAGGAAATGAGCTACGCTCGTGGGGTCCCGTCTCTGTTTCTCAATAAGTCAAATTTTGCCTTAAACTCATTTAAGTTTTTAGACTGGACGATCTCTTTGTCCAGGCTATTCCACAGGTCTACATCTATACGGAAAACTATATTTCTTGATGTCCTTCGAGCAGCTTGGCTTCTTTAGTTTCATTCCATGTCCTCTTGTTGCTCTCTCATCCCACACAAACAGATTTTCTCTGTCAATTTTATCTACTCCTATCATGGTCCTGAACACTGCAATCATGTCACCCCTCTCTCTCCTTTCCTCTAAGGAGGGCAAATCCAGCCTTTCCAGCCTCTCTCTGTATGGCAAATCTGCCAGACTAGGGACCAACTTGGTTGCTGTTCTTTGTATTCTCTCAATCTTGGTTATATCTTTCTTTTTGTGTGGGGACCACACTACTGCTGCATATTCTAACCTGGGCCGGATCATGGCCACTATCAATTTTTTTATCATCTCCTCATCCATGTAATGAAATGCCACTCTTATATTGGTCAAGAGTTTATATGTCTCTCACACTATCTTATTTATGTGCTTTTCAGGTGACAAACTATCCTGGACCAGCACTCCCAAATCTTTCTCTTCTCTCGCTTTTCTAATTGGTTCATTACCCATCAAATAATTCAATGATGGCCTCTTGGTACTTTTACCCATTTCCAATATTTTACATTTTTTTGCATTGAATTTCATTTCCCACATCCGGCTCCAATCATATATCCTATCCAGATCCTCCTGTAGCATTTTACAGTCCTCTTCAACCTCTACCTTTCTCAAGATCTTTGCATCATCAGCAAACAGGCTTGCGTAGCTGTTCACTCCATCTACCATATCATTTACATAAATCAAGAACATTACTGGTGCCAACACCGAGCCCTGTGGGACACCACTTGTTACTTCCCTCCATCCAGATGTCCTGTCCTTTATTACTGTCCTCATTTGTCTGTCACTCAAAAAGTCTCTCATCCATTCCAGGAGGCTTCCCTTCAGTCCTCCTATATGCTCTAATTTCCATAATAGTCTCTTGTGGGGTACTTTGTCGAAGGCCTTCTCCAAATCTAAGTACACACAATCCACCCAACCGTCTCTCTCCTGTAGCACGTCAATCGCCCTTGAGTAGAAGCTCAACAAGTTGGAAACACATGACCTTCCACTTCTGAATCCAAACTGACTTTCAGTCAAAATATTCATCTCTTCCAGATATTTTATCCATCTATCTTTCAGGATTCTCTCACACAATTTCGCAACCATGCTGGTTAGGGACACTGGTCTATAATTCAGGGGTTCTTCCTTGTTTCCTCCCTTATAGATTGGCACCACATTTGCCCTCTTCCATTCCCGAGGCACTTTCCCCTCTTCCAAGGAGCACACAATTAAACTGTGAATCTTATCCGCCAGTTGTTCTCTGCATTCCTTCAGTACCCAATTAGAGATTCCATCCGGTCCTGGGGCCTTCCTTACATCTTGAGCTCCCAGTAATTTATACACTTCCTGCACTTCCACTTTTATATCTTTTATCACTACATTTCTAATCACTTCCTCTCCTTCCACAAACTCCCTTTCCTTAGTGAAAACCGATTGGAAGCATTTGTTCATTACTTCAGCTTGCATTACTGCATCCTTGTAGACCTCTCCTTCTACTTTCAGTTTGGTGATTCCTTCCCTTTGCTTCAATTTGCCATTAACAAATCTATAAAACAATTTGGGTTCATCCTTACATTTGTCAATTATACCTTTTTCAAAGTTCCTTTCTTCCTCTCTACATATTCCTGTATATTCATTTCTAGTTCTTTTATATTCTTCCTTTGTTCTGATATTACCTCTCTTTTTCCATTGGTTCCATGCCTTGTCCCTCTCTTTTTTCGCTATTATACACCTTCTATTAAACCACACCTTTTTCCTGTTTTCTTTCCCACTTACTCTTGGCACATATTTTTCCACTCCCAAATTGTAGAGGTCCAAAAAGATATCCCACTTCCTTTGTATCTCTCTTGTTTCTCTGAACCCTCTCCAGTCCGCATTTTCAAAAAATTTTCTCAATTCTGCAAAGTTTGCTTTCCCAAAGTTGTATCGTCCTTGCCTATAAAGCTCATCTCTTGGCACCATGTTCCCTATCATCATCTGGAACTCAATGACCACATGATCACTCTTTCCTATAGGACACAGATAATTTAATGATTCAATTACATCAGGCTCCCTGGATAGTAGCAAATCTAATCTTGCTGGTGTGTCATCACCTCTGAATCGTGTCTCTTCTTTAACCCACTGTGTCATTACATTATTCATTGCTATATTTAACAATTTAGTGCCCCACGAATCTTCGCTGCCTCCCGAGTCCCATTCCTCCCAGTTCACCTCTTTACAATTAAAGTCACCCATTAGGATTATATTGTTGCTTTTCTCGATCACTTTCTGTAGATAACTAACCATGTCTGACAACATCTCCTGGTATTCATCGTCATTCCATGCTCTCGTCTTAGGGGGAACATATACCACTGCCATATCTCTCTTACCATTCTCCCCAGTTTCTAATTTCAAATTTATGGCTTCGGCCCTGCCCTCTGCCATTTCCACAGTATCTACGTTTATATTGTCCTTCACTGCTATCATCACTCCTCCTCCCATTTTTTTTCTGTCTCTTCTCCATAATTTGTATTTCCCACCTCCCATATGAATATCAATATCTTCTTTCAATTTAGTTTCTACAAAGCACATAACATCAGGTTCGTGTGCCCTCAAAAAATCATTGATTTCTAACCTTGCCGATATTAGTCCATCAATGTTTGTGTACGCCACTTTCAAACTTTTTTCATCGTTTTTTATTCTCTCGTCTCCCCTTCCTTCCGTCGATACCACTTTCTCAATTTCTGGTCCATAACTCTCCAATAGAACTCTGTCTTCTCTTTCTCTGTTCGTTGTTCGTTTTTTATCTTTGCTTCCTTTACTAACTCCTTTAATTTAGCTCTTTCCTCTTCATTTGCATCTCTCCTAATCCAAACATTTTTAAACCCCTCTTTCTCTGACAATTTCCACGTTCTACTTATGATTTCATTCACTATTACTTGGGACTTAAACTTTACTTTCATGGGCCTTGCCCCACCATCCTCGTACTTTCCTAACCTAAACACTTCTTCAATCTCTTCTTGGGCTTCATTGTTTCCTTCCATAACCAGTGATATTATTTCTTTAGCCTTGCTCAGTTCTTCTCTCTCTCTTTCGGATCTCACTGTCATTCGTTTTTCTTTTATTCCTGAAATTATCACACATTTTTTCTTGTCTGCTACATCCCTAACCAAAGATTCTCTACTTCTTAGTACTCTAACCACTTCCTTTTCCACTTTTTCCTTACTTTGTTGCTCTATGATTTCCTTCAAATTTACATTTCCTTCCTCCTGTATTTTCTTCCACCCCTTATGTTGCTCCTTGATTTCCTGAATATGCTCATCTTGCCTCCTCGATTTTGATTCGTATTCATCTAGCTTACTTTTTATTCTGTCCCTTTCTTCTTCCAAACTCTTATTCTCCCTCTTCAGCTGTTTTATTTCATTTGATGCGGATTCATTATTCGCCTTTAATTCTGTAACTTCTTTTTCTTGTTCCTCACTACGTGTGCTAACCTTTTCCAGTCTATTCTGTAGGACTTTGATCTCTCTCTCTTGCTCTATGGTCCGTTCCTGCAGCTGCTTAATTACTTCCCATACCTTTTTTAACTCCTGGACATTCCTCTCCGCCGTTTTCTCTACTCCTGCTACTCTCGTTTGTTGCAGCTTATCACTTCCTTTGCCTACATTTAGCTCGGAGAAGCCCGCAAATTCCCCCTCGCCAGTTGTAAACAATCCTCCGTCTCTCTCCGCCATGATGCAACCATATGGAAACTTTCTTTTTCACTTTGTCTCGTATTTTTCGGGCCGAAACTTGTGTTTTTTTAAACTAATATCCGACGGGACCACCACTCACGCATTCAACCACATAATCACAATAGGCTATCTGCTTTTCGCTGCTAGTTCTGCGATTATTTCCCCTCGATCCAGGAGCAGCTCCGTCTCTCTCCCTCTACGACCTGTGTGTGTGTGTGTCACAATGAACTACTGATTTATGTTCAATACTCATTCTATATCTGATCCAGCCTTCAAAACACATTTTTCTACGTGCCCAAACAATGAGTTGGTTTCTCTCCTTCACTGCCGCATGTTCAATGTCCTATTTTTCTCCCTCTCTAACTTGGTCTCATCAAGGGAATATTAAAGATAACGAGAAGTCTCATACTGCTGGATGCACCACACCCTTGTTAATGCAGCATAAACATCAAAAAGTTGGTTGTCGTTCCTAGTCTGGATATAAATGTATCTGCCATTAAAAAAAAAAAAAAAAAAAAAAAAAATCAAGCTTTAAGTATCAGCCGCTCACCACATCCACAGGTGACAGCATCCTATCTCTTGAAATCAATAATTGTTTCTTTGACTGATGCTTAATTATGTGTACCAAAAAATAACTAATGGTATGTTTGTCAACTGAATGAATGTAAATTGGTTTGCATTTCACAACAAGAGGGAAATTTGACAGCTACAGAATTAATGAGACAACATAATATTGTGTGTGTTGGTTTGATGTTTGTGACTAAGGCGCAGTTTTACAACTATGTTGTGTTTATGATGACGAACCAGCATGAGTTGATTTGGTGTTTATGACAAGGTGCAGTGACAATGTGATGTATGGCCAACTGGTGATGCTTCATGGGCATTTGGTAGTGTTTATGACCATGAGCATGTGGTGATGTATTTGACTAATGTGGTGATGTTAATGACCATGTGGTGGTGTTAATTTCTATGATGTTCGTAACCACGTGGTGGTGTTAATTTCTATGAGGCTTGTGACCATGTGGTGGCATTTATGACCATATGGTGGTTGTGAAGTTGTGGTGGTGTCTGTGACCATGATATGGGGTTAATGACCATGATCATTCTGTGGTGCTTACAACAATGTGGTGATGTTTATGACTATGTGGTGCTGTTAATAACTACAAGGGGGTGATTATGACTGTGACCAAGCATGATGTTTATAACCATGTGGTTCTGTCTATGATCAAAGATGTTTATGACTCTTAGATGATATTTATTAGCAAATGGTAGTGTTTGTGACCATGACCAAGTGGTGCTGTATGACCATGTGGTGGTGGTCATGACCATGACCATGTGATATTATTGTTACGTCCATGTCCCACACTGCCACAGGCCCCAAAAGCAGTAGTACAGTACTGGAAGGATGTTGCCCAGTAAGTTGTTCTTCCTATGGACAGCCTTTAGATGTACAATACACAGGATCAGCTGAGGTGTCATAAGTAAACACTAGCTTCTTAAGTTCACTGTCTTTATTTTCCAAATACGGTAAAACCTCAATATAACTGACTGCAATAGGCCAGAATTCACTTTTATCGGACTCGAGGAGCTACCGGACTAAATTCCTATATAGTGGAAAAAGTCTGATAAAGCCAGAAGCAGTCTGGACTGCCTGACCACTTCAGCTATGTTCACCACAGTAAGGTAAATAAAAGACATGCTTATCAGTGTACAGCACAGTATTATTATATATATCATTTGATTAATGTATTATAACACAGTACAATACCACAATGGTGGTCAAAACAGTTTAAAAACTGTTCACACTATCTGGACTAATGTCTGATATATCTGAAAAAGTCCGGATTACCAGGGGGAATTCTGGATGTAGCTTTTATCGGAATTTTGCATTTCACAGAATAGTTTGGGCCCCAATTAGTTCGTTATAGTGAGGTCTTACCGTTGTTACACTGAATGGTTCACTTCACTATTCTCACAAGCACTGGAGCTATACAAACTTTACTAACTGCTATTACACTTAATGCTTGAAAACACTTCACTGTTTTTGCAAGCACCAAAATTATACAAACTGACACAGCACTACACTCAAACTGAACTGAACACCAACTGAACTTCACTCAAACTGACCTGGAACCCGACTGAACTCAAATTAGTCCCTTCCCTATCCTTATATAAGCTTGCACTGCTTGAGAAACTTCTAGTACAAACTCGACAGGGAAAGAGTAAACAGTTACCAACTAGGAGACAACCAAAACATGTTGGAGTTTTCTTACATTACATAACACCCTACATCATTTACCATACTAAATTAAATTACATATTTTAACAAGCAATCACATAAGCATAACATTACTGAGAAAAAGAGCTCTAAAATTAACGCATTACAGTAATCTCTCTACTATCCGGACGACCACTATCAGGTGATCTCACTGTTCGGACAACGTGGGCTAATGGCCGAAACGCAAAAAAAAAAAGAAAGAAAGAAAAAAAATCCAATTTTTTTTCTGACCGCGTCGGTTTTGAATTTCCCGCGCACACCGGCCAGCTCCCTACCCGCCCTATCCCCCTCTTCCTAGTTCTGTCTCAACTCCCGTGAACAGTGGACGGCTGTCCGATCGTTTGCGTATTTTCGTTCTTGTTTAAATAATCATAAGTCACAGTGCTAAGGAATAAGTGTAGTTAAACACTGGATTACTGGACATGCTTCAAGAGCAATTATGACCACTGTAAAAACCTTAGAGGTGGGGGTAAACAAGGAGTAAACAACAATCATGGATATGTAAGTAAACATTGTCAACTGCTAAATATTTTCCATAATCACTTCTAAATCCTCATTCTCTGGTTACATTTTATTTACTTCATGCTTTGTGTCCCATATTTAATTGCACAGGCTGTGAAGGAGGTGATTTTCTCAGTGAATACCATGTCTTTTACATATGTTCACTATCTAGTCAACTTGTGAACATTTGTTCCCTACACACCTCTAAATCATAATTTTTCTGGTTACATTTTATTTACTTCATGCTTTGTGACCCATATTTGAGTGCATAGTCTGTGAAAAGGTGATTTTCTCAGTAATAATCATGTCTCTTCCTTACGTTCATTATGTAGTCAGCTGGCGAACACCCCTGCCTTACTCACCTCAAAGTCATCATTTTTGGGTTAAAATTCGATTAATTCATGCTTTGTGCCAATTATTTATGTGAATGGGGTCTCAAGTGCTGTGAATGTCCGGTAGGGAGGTGGTTTTCTTATTTAGGTTAGGTTAGGGTCAAGAATGACTGGTGCTGTTGGTGAACAGTGAACGCCTTTGCCATACCTAACTCTTTTTCTGGTAACAATTTATTTATCTGATGCTTCGTATCCCATATTTTAGTGCATAAGATGCGAGAAATGATGATCTTCATAGTGACTGCCACGTCCGATACTTACTTACACTAACCTGCCAACTCGTGAACACCCCTGCCTTACCTCAAATTCATCATTTTTGGGTTAAAATTCGATTAATTCATGCTTTGTGCCAATTATTTATGTGAATGGGGTCTTAAATAAGTGCTATGCATGTCCGGTTGGGAGGTAGGTAGCTAGGTGGTTTTCTGATTTAGGTTAGGTTAGGTTAGGGTCAAGAATGTCCGGTGCAGTAGGTGAACACCCAGCAAACATTGAAATGACAGGCCAGTATTGGCATATAACGGGACAAAGGGAAAACAGCAACTATGTATTGGATCGACTCCTACCCATAATATTCTTTTTATATCGGGCCAATTGATGTGAAACGTGTTGGGCCGAAATATAAATAAAACGTTTTTCGACACTGGGCTGAAATGGCAACCATACACTGGACCAATTCCTAGCCATAATATTCTGTTTATATCGGGCCAACTGATGTAAAACTTGTGTTGGGCCAATATAAAAATAAAACTTGTTTTTCGACACTGGACTGAAACGGGAACCATACATTGGACCGATTTCTGGCCATAATATTCTGTTTATATCAGGCCAATTGATGTAAACCTTCTGTTGGTCCGATATATAAATAAAACTTGTTTTTCGACATTGGGCTGAAATGGCAAGCATACACTGGACCGATTCCTGGCCATAATATTCTGTTTATATCGGGCCAGTTGATGTAAAATTTGTTGGGCCTATATATAAATAAAACTCATTTTTCGACACTGGACTGAAACAGCAACCATACACTGGACTGATTTCTGGCCATAATATTCTGTTTATATCGGGCCAGTTGATGTAAAACTTGTGTTGGGCCGATATATAAATAACACTTTTTTCCGACACTGGGCTGAAACGGCAACCATACATTGGACTGATTAATTCCTGGCAGTAAT
>JAGKTI010027260.1:0-13315 GCA_018397915.1 Birgus latro | reverse complement strand
CAAGTGTTTTTTTTATCACTGCCACACAAATTTCTCCACCCTTTCCTTCCTTATCAATGGTGCTGTCTAAAAGTCTATCCAAAGTTTAAAAGCATGATGGGGAAACACGATGTAAACAGTGAATCTGAAACAGGGATGCTGATTCAGTTCACCGTGTCTACAACGTTCATATCCCACACATTCTCGCTTACCGTAACTTCCAGCACCATTCGCTATTCTCATCTTTTTTTCATAATTAATACTGCTCCTTCCTTTCCACGCTTATTTCCACACTCTTAATACATCATCTGTTCCTAAATTTACCATCTACCACTTCTTCCCGCATTTTTCTTGCTTTTCTTTTACCCCATATTACTCCGTCTTTTCCTTTCAAACAGTGCTTTATAAATCTGCCACCTACTGTATATTTCTTCTCCATCATTTATTTATTTTTTTCCTTATCACTGAATTTTAATGTCCTGCTATTCCTATTATTCTTTCTGGTTATTTTTTTTTTTATTTGTCACTTACTTCTCCATCTTTCTCTTTTCTCGCCCTTTCTTTACCCCATTTTTATTCCTCCACCTACTCAGTGCT
The DNA here is from genome assembly GCA_018397915.1 of Birgus latro. Classification (NCBI taxonomy): domain Eukaryota; kingdom Metazoa; phylum Arthropoda; class Malacostraca; order Decapoda; family Coenobitidae; genus Birgus; species Birgus latro. The sequence continues at coordinate 12,739 of JAGKTI010027260.1, read as the reverse complement.
CCCTAACATTACCACCCAGATTTTTCCGTCTTTACTCTCCGTAGTATCAACAGTGCTCTCTCTCTCTCTCTCTCTCTCTCTCTCTTTCACACACACACACACGCACACACACATTTTCCCCACCTCTCCTCCCCTCATTCCTTCCCCTTCCTCTTTCTTTTCACCCTCTATTTTTTCTTTGGTCCTCTCAAGGCGTGCTACCCACAGTATACCCTCTCTTGCCTCCCCGTCCTCATTACCCTCCTGACAGCCCCTCGTCCACCCCTTCTCTTTGCCGCTGGAGGGGGCGTATGGACGAGACAAGGGCCCTGTGGGAGATAAAAAGTCTCTGCGTGGCGAGTCTCTCATTCTTCAGCGTCTCCACCCGAGCTTAGGAGAGGAGTGGTGAGTGCTACATGAAAGCCCCCACTCCGGCCATCATAGTGTCTATACGGATGGGCTGCGTGAGAGAGGCTGTTAGACCATCACACTCTCTTTATTCCATATTCTTGTCTTACTATGCTCCTTGTATATACTCTAACCAGCAAAGGTCTTAAGTGAGGGGCTGCAACACACCACACACACTTTTTAGTCCGTATTCTTGTTGTTTCAGGAAGTTCCACGGTGCTGGAAAAAGACGCCTTCACATCATGACACTGATATGACCGGAAGGCTTGGCTGTCCGGTTATGACAAGGTCCCTCAGCTTCGTCCCAATCTATCCATCTATTTATGTAGATATAGATAGGTTGGCTACAGGAGACGGGCACCTTCAGCCTGTAGTCCACTGGGTTCAATCAGATGAGCATGGAGTTGCTGCTACTACTACTACTACTACTTCTACTATTCTTCACTGGCACCCTCGCGCCGGAGTGTGTCCAGTCAGTTCTATACACTACCAAGAACTCACTGACTCACAGGCATGTAAACTAAACCCGACAACAACTACTGCCATGCACTTGGTATCTCTATTGTTCTGTAGCACACATCGATTCAAGATGAGAGCTGTATATACCGTAATTATCTGTCAGTTCATCAGTCTATCTATCTATCTATTTATTTATCTATCTCTCTTTCGTGTGTGTTCGTGTGACTAAAACAGAATAAGCAGAGGTCATGCAGTAGACAGACTATAAATCCACAACTGTCAGTCCTTACATCGCTCGTTGCCGGTGTCCGTCACCCCCCCATCCCCCCCCCCCCACCCCCCCCCCCTCACCCCCCGCATCACCCCTGTCTCTTCCACCCCTACCTCTACAACCGCACTCGTCCCAGCCCCTTCCCTTCCACCCTCCTAGACTGCCATGGTGACGTAATATCTTTCGCCACTGCCTCCTTTGTCGGCCTCGGTTGCCTAATCCAATAATTATCCTTGTCACGTCATCAAAGTTACTGTTACACTTCAAGCCGAGCATTTTGTCATCAGTGTGAATTACATTAACTCAGATATCTTTAAGCTTATCATCCATATAATTTGCCTTTCATTTACAACTTTTAATTGTTGTTCTAGCACGCTACAATATACCTACCTACTTGAGAGCTACTCGTATGCTATTCGAAGGCAAAATGCAATGATAATGACATAAGTGCAGCACGAAACAAGATGTAAAGAGGCGAGCAGCACTCAGAGATAACGCATCAGATATCGAAGGCTTGTGTACGCCAGCACATGTTACGGACTGCGATGACATGCACACGATAACACGGAACTGCCTCCTTTCACAAACAATACAGTGATGATAATGAAGACATGCATCAGAAGAGTGGTACTTAATCCATTCAAGCCGATAATACAGTTTCTTACTATCTCCAGGCGATTTTTATTTACCTCGAGATAAACTTTTTTAAACTAAAAGGGTTAGATATAGCCATCTAATGTCCTTTCAATGAGAGAAGTTTATCTAAAAAATAAAGCATGAAATCATCTGGAGGTAGTATAAATAAATCAATAAAGCACTCAGTGGAATGAAAGAGTTAAAGATAACGCACAACATACCCGATGCTTGTGTGTGACTGCAAGGTGTTGTGAAGAGACAGCGACGACACCACGCCATAACACGGATCTGCCTCCATCGTTGCTCATTCAGGCTGCGTGGCCCATCACTATGCACTTCGGGTGATTTCATTCGTGCATTACACAGCCTGAAATTGTTATGTAGTTGTAACAGCAGTTATTTCTTCTTACTGGAAACCTTACATATTTCTATTTTCAAAAATATAAATTTATTTTGTCCTGTGCAAAAATAAAAAATTCCTTCTGTCCTATGATCCCTTCACTTATCACAAGACGAATCACAGCCTCTAAGAATAGAAAAATTGAATTATTCTCTCATTCGTAAACCATTAATGTTATTTACCGATTCATAATTAAAAACTGAAATAAAAATGGGAAAAAAAATATTAAGACTTCATCTGCAGTGGTTTTGCTGAGTGTAACGAAGCCTGAACATAGCCTACTCGGGGACTTCCAAGGCTTGTGCTGGCGGTGCTGATCGTGGCTCCAGGAAAAGGCGTTACACATTTGTCTCTCTTTACAGGCTCAATTTGCCGTTCAGGGTGGAAGTGCTAGCAAGGACAAAGCTCCCCTACCATTCCACTACGTCTACTTCACATTTAGGGCACAACCTTCACCAAGGAAACTAAACATACCAAGCCTTTCTAAGCTTAAGAATGTTAGTCAGCAGTAAGAAGTAGAAGGCGTGGAATATTGGCGAACTATTACCCCCGACTGTATATAATTCTGTCCTTGTCCATCGTCACCAACCACAACGACCTCCCGCGCCAGAGAAGAGACGAAGACGATGACAATAAATGTTCTTGGTCCATTTTCACGATAAGCATGTTTCCATAACAATTTATTATTGTCAGAAATTATTGTTGTGTTTTTTGTTTGTTTACATATTCTCTCTCATTAGGCTGTGAAGTGTACGGCATCCGTATGTCTGACAATAAAAATGTAAACAAACGATTTTATTCACAACTTAAGCCCTGGAAATTTTATAAATACGACCATAGGATCATATTTATACAGGCTTTATAATACTGAAAATCCTTCCTCAAACTTACATACCCTGCGTGTCAGCCAAAAGATGCAACATTCTGAGTCTGACCTACGCTGTGCTACAACTGTTGAATCTAATCCCTTGAATACTGCGCCGTCTCTTATATTTTATCATTCTTTATCACTGGATGATTTTATTCAGCTTAGGAGACATTTCGAGCTGAAGAGGCTAGATGCAGCAGTATGTGACGGCTCTAGTTTCTTTCTTTCATTTTTTATTTATTTTTATTTTTTTGTTAAGATGGGCTAAGGGGAGCTTCCTAAGACCAAGGGGAGCTGAGGTGATTTGAGCACCGAAATAAACAATCATTTACTTCAAAACTAAAGGGGGGAGGGGCTGAGAGGATACTGGGGACTTAAACCCCCAATCCACCCTTCCCCCTGGGTGCCGCCACTGACAGCCTTTATAAATGCCTTTATTACAAAGGATATCTCAAAAGCTGAATAAAATCGTCTGGTTGTGGTCTGATGAAATGGAGAAAAAAAAAGACATCAAACTGAAGAGATCAAAGCTGTCAGAGTTGCCATACTTCAGAATACAGAAAATTCATTCAGATTTCACCGCTGTTCATCAGATTAAAGTCAAAGACGCCAACTTTATTCAGATAACTGCATGGACGAAGAAAGCACAGACAGCAAAAATCTACGGGAAACTCTATACATTTATACATGTAATTATTTAGCCAAGCAGCAGAGACACAGGGGGAAACAAGCCTCCACTGTTGTGTACACTATTTTTACGTATCTTACTCGTCGTAGCTGAGTGGCTCCCCAAAAACAGAAAAACCTCCATCTTTAATTCTCTCACATGATCCCATTCATTCTGTGTGATGCGCTTGACTGGCTTTCGCTGGTACACTTTGGTATTTAATTCAAACCAACATTAAAAGATCTTGTTCACCTGAGCGAAATCCAAACAGTCAGAGGCTTGAAAAGACTATATTGACTCGAGTATTCTTTTCTCTTCTGCTGGTAACTCTGGAAATAATATTTAGGTCAGCAAAACATGACTTTATTGAGAGAAATTCTAGCCGCCAAACACTTAAATCGTTTATATATTTGTGGCATTTAAGTACTGAGGTCACAATGGCTATTTGCTACACGAATCTAAAATTAATCAGCCACATTCAAAGGATCAGATTTCTCTATATTTATCATTAAAGCCTCACCACCGAACCCGACGGCCCTCTGTTTACAGTTTGATAGAGTTCGTAGAGGAGGGCGTATAAAGCATGTAAATAGGACCATATGAGATGTGATAATGATACAACATGAAGGTAAGCATGCGGCCACAGGTAAAAATATATCCAACTGGCATGTATTAACAGAGAAAGTTTGACGTCAAGTATAGCACTCCCTTAATTATCAATATTTCACTGTTTTATTATGGGATACTGAGAGATATGAAAGAGGTAAGAAAACATAAACTATATATAAATGTATGTCCAATTCTCATACATTAGTCGAGAAAGTGTGACACCAGATTAAGCACTCTCTTTACTATCAAAATTTCACTGCTGGATATGGGTACTGATGGATATATATGAAGGGAAAGAAAATAAGGTAAAGGTAAGATTAAAAAAAGAATAAAGAAAATAAAGATGAAGTATCAAAACATGTCCACTTCACATATACTGCTAGAGAAAGTGTCACATCAGATAGCACTCCCATCACTACCAATGCTCCACTGATTTATGTATGAGACCTGAAGCTTATAAAAATACCAAAATAAAAATAAAATATCTAAAAATGAACGACGGTTTACGTATCTATGTCCGCGCACGACCTTGAAGCTGATGGAGCCAGCGAGGAGCCATGACCACACTCCAGAGCTGGGATCTAGTTCTTCGCTGCGCCCTCATGAGAGAGAGAGAGAGAGAGAGAGAGAGAGAGAGAGAGAGAGAGAGAGATCTACGTTCGGTTAACTCCTTCACTTCTCTTCGACCACTACCAGATAATTTTTTTCAGCCACGTATCTTCACCTGTCCTAGCCACAATTTAAAAAAAAAAGTAATCCAGACTTCCTCAGTACAATTACTTCTCTTCCTACTACCACCAGACGATTTAAGTAAGCTAGATAAAAAGGACCCATTGAATTTAAAAAGGTTAGAAATAGTCTCCTCTAACCTCTTCTCTTAGACAGGTCTCCCTTAAACTGGAGTATAATCGCCTGATAACATGAATAAAGTACAAAATAATAGGTGTCATCGGGCTAGTGTTAAATTGGATGTGAATGATAACGCTTGGTGTATCTGGTATTATTTCAGGCTGATGACATACAGTACAGCGATATTTTAATGGGTAATGCAAGCTAATGTATGGTTACTCTATGCATGTATTGTAGTACTCGGACTGTACAGGACTCAGATGGGCAGGGAGCACTACTAGAAACATCCAAGCCGTGTTTTACGTTGCTTTTTTTTTTTTCCTTTCTCTGTTCATTGGCTAAAAAAAAATAAAAAACTCATCCGTATGACCGGGAACCATCAATGTCTTTCACCTACCTCACGCCCTATGGTTCATTCACAGACACTGCCCCCAACCCGCCCCCTCCTCCGTGATTTACCAAACCTAGTCCTCCTCGCCTCTCCTCACCTTTGTGTCCAGATTCTCGGGCCGATCAGACTTTAGGACATAGTTTGTTTCTCCCTTACCCCTGTTCCCCTAGCACCACAATTGGGGACCTGGATGTAACACTAGACCTTGATAAATACACTGACAGAGGGAAATAAATATATAAATTCAAAACATACACAAGCGGACATACGATACATACATAGACAAGCGGACTTACTCTACATACATATAAATATACATAAATACACAGGCGGACATTGAACCCCTCCCCTCGAGCCACTTCGCCTTCGCGTCCCCTCGTCTTGTGTTCTCCCCGCAACTCTGACGTCATTCATAATTACCAGGGTCAAAGGGAACGCCGTCTTGGCCCCGGCGCGTGTGACTGTGTGCATGCTGGTGAAGGAGCCCACTTACACACACATACACACACACACACACACACAGTCGCCGAAAACCTCATGCGGTATTCACAGGCAGAGCTCTTCACGCCCCAACAAGGCCGCGAACTAACTTAATCTCCCAGTGGCTCTTGCACCTACAGATGGTCGGCTGCATTTTTTTCCCCTCTGAAATTTACTGCCTCACCATCTGCACCTCGCTCTGTTCTCTCCTTCCCGCAATATTCTAGTGCTTTCCTTACCGGTATATATATTTAAATTTAGTGCCTCGAAACTATGAAAACGTTTGGCACAGGAAAATCGTCTAACGAATAACAGTTGACCGAAATAGCACATGATAAGAATCAGCGCATGAAGACTATATCCTACCAATAAGTCTCTCTCTCTCAAAAAGAAAGAAAAAAGGCGTCAAGCGGTTTTTTTTTTTTTTCCAGAGGAAGTGTAAGGTATGGAGAAGCTGCCACAGCCTATGAGTAACGAGAGAAAGGAGGGAGGTGCGTCGGAATTTTGGCCATGATAGGAAAATTGCAGGGACGGGGAAGAGGAGAAGGGTAAGGAGCAACCGGACAGGCGCGGCGAGGGACAGTGATGGCATGGGTGTGGGAGGGAGAGAGGGGCTTGAAAGGAAGGTAGGGGATGGTGGCAGGGTGCAGATTAGGAGAGGGTGAGCGGTGTGGGAGAGAGGGAAGGAGTGAGGGAGGGAGGGAACAGACAGGAAGGTAGAGGATGGGTGCAGATGAGGAAGGAATGACGGGTCTGGGAGGTAGAGAGGTGGGAGAGAGCAAGGGAAATTAAAAAGTGGGTGGAAGAGACAAGTTAAGATCTGAAGGGTGTGGGAGAGAGGTAAGGACCTAAGAGGGAGGTAGGGAACTGTGGAAGGGTGCAAATTAGACGGAATGTATAGGGGGGACGAAAAGGAGGGGCTGGGGAGTTTGAAAGGCAAGGAGGCAGAGGGCAAGAGGTAAGGGCTTGAAAGGAGGGTAGAAGATGATCGAGAGGTGCAGAAGAAGATACGAGTAAAGGGTGTGGGAGGAAGACTGGCAGGGAATGATGTAAGGATGCAGAGAAAGGAAGGCAGGGAATGGAGGAGGGGTGCAGATTGAGGGGTTGAGTTTGTGGGAGGGATGTAAGGGAAAGGCTGAGAGGTGTGCAAGGGAAGGAAGTAGGGGTCTGAAAGAAAGGTCGGTAGGCAGGGGATGGAGGAAGGATACAGAGGGTAATGAAGGGAGTAAGAAGGAGGAAGGTAAGGAGTGATGAAAGGGTGCACACAAAAGGAGGCATGAGACTGAGGAAGTGATGAATGGGATGAAAAGTGTGCGAGGAAAGGAAGTAGCGATTTGAAAAGAAGGTAGAAATGGTCAGAAGATACAAGTCAGAAAGAACTGAGGGGTTTGGGGGAGATGTAGGGAAAGGGGAGAAGAGATGTGGGGGAGAGGTTGAAGGGTGGGCATGGGAAGGTGGTACTGTCTTGACAGGGAGGTGGTGATGGTCAGAAGGTGCAAGTTAGGAAGGGATGAGGGGTCTGTCAAAGAGGTATGGGAATGAGAAGGAGGGGGCAGAGGGACTAAAGGGGATGATAGGTTGAAGGGGCTTAAAAGAGGAAGGTAAAGGAGGTAACAACTTGAAAGGAAAGTAGAGGCGGTGGACAGAAGAGGCGGGTTAGGAGAGGAGGGAGGGAGAAGGGCATGAAAGGAAGGTAGAGGATGGTAGATGGGTGTATGTCAGGAAGGAATGAGGGGTGTGCGAGGGGTACAGGGCTTGAAAAGATAGGGAGGTGGGCGGAAGGTATTATGTAAGTTAGCAGAATGAGGAGTTTGTGATGAAGGGAGAGAGGAGAAAGAGAAGCTAGGTCCAACAGAGGCAGGCGATGGTCGGAAGTGAGGGGTCTGTGAAGGCGGTAGGGGAGAGGTAAGGGCTTGAAAGGGATGTAGAGAGAGGGTAGGGTGCAGGTTAGGAGGGGTATGGAGAACGGAAGGGAGGCAGGGGACAGTCACAGTATACAAGATGGGAAGAGCTGAAGAGTAAGAGAGGAAGTCGGGAGAGGGTCAAGGTGACTTGAGAGAAGTTGGGAATGGTAGGATGGTTCACAATGGCAGGGGCTGAGGGGATGCATAGGGAAGTTGGAGAGGGTTGAGATAGAGAGAGAGAGAGAGGGGGGGGGGTCGGAGGGTACAGGTTAGCAGGGTGAGGAAGAAAAGTAAACATTGCTGAAACCCGCAGTTACCTGGGAAATATGAGGGCATACAGTGAAATACCAGTAATACTCGACTACGTACAATATAACGTATAACAGTAACAAAAACCAGTAGTCGCTTTGGCCTGAGTGGGCGTGGTGAGGAAGGAGATAGGTAACATTAATCAAATCGTGAGAAAGATCTTGATAAACCGTGAAATATCTACTAAAAACTGTTTAAATTGAACTAAGATGTAAATTCGTACTAGGAGAAAATAGTTACATGGAGTTGTATCTAGTGCGTCCGAACCTGAGTGGGCGGAAGAGGAAGGAGAGAGAGACTGGGGGAATAAAGGGAAGAGTGGGAGAGGGGAGAGAGAGCCACCACCGTCGCTACCACTACCACCCCTTCACCCACGCACAGAGCGGAGGAGTGAGAGGTGGGGGGGTGCGGGAGGAGGGATGCCATAGAGGTAGGGGTGGGTGGAGGAGCGAGGGTGAGAGGGAAGGGTGGAGGAGGAGGCGGAGGGGCGGACAGGCACTGAGGTGGTGGTGACGCGGCCTCAGTTCCCAGCACCTCGACGTCGAGAGCGGACGTGAACGTACCACTCTCTGAACTTGTCTGCTGGGTGCTTCTCGCGCGCTCAAATTTGAACCCCCCACATTGTACCAGTGCCCACATCCGTAACTCCATGCTATACAAGGATTTTAATTGACTGACCAACACAAGGAACAATGGCTTACTGTGTAATGTTATTATCTGTGGGATTTGTAAGGACTGATGGAAACTAGTGTGCGCGGTAGTGGAAGTAGCGTAGTGTTCAGCAGACTCAGGACTCCACGTGGGGCCTCGCAGTCCTCTCGCCAGGCCAACAAATCTCAGGATAACACGGCACCTTTGACTTGGGTGAGTGGACTTTAGATTTCACTTTGACTTAATCCCTTCAGTCTGAAGTATTTTATGTTTTTTATTCATTGTCATCTTCAAAAGATTTTATTCAGCTTAAAAGTTTGGAGAGACTTTCCCAACCTGGTAAGTAAGCCTTCATTTAACGCCACAAAAAGGGAGGGCACTCTTAAGTAAAAATTTCAAAGGGTAACAAGAACCTAATATAATACGCCTCATCTTACTGAAATGATTAAAGTTAATAGTGTTACCTGCTGTGTTGTGTTTAATAACATGATAGTGAAGCCTCTGTTAGCAGGCGTGTATTGGTAAAGTTACAGTAAAGTAATTGTGTTTCTAACAGTTAGTTTTACTTGACCAGCTAATATCGAACGAAGCATATGCAATACTATTAAATAATGGGTCTGTTAAGGTAAAATACAATCATCCACAGTATCAAGAACAAATAATATGGGAGTTTTAAAGTCCTTGGTCATCAGATCAAGTTAACGCGACGGCATCAGATGGGCTGCCACCTGTCGCACCCGCATGTCTGAATTTTCCTTCTAGATGATGCATTTGTCGGCGGGAATGGCCTCGGCTGAAGTGTGAATGGGGGCGTGAATATTGACTTCAGGTCTGTGTGATGCTGCCCGTTTCAGTACGATGACGTCTTTTTCAGTGTTTCATAATTAACTTACGGGAGACCTAGTGGTGAAAAAATTAGGTGCGATCTTACCACCGCGGTTCTAACATCAGAAGATTTTGTTCAAGTGAGAAATTCTAGAAGCTAAAGAGCTTTTATTTTCATCTACCTAAGACGATTTTATTCAGTTGTCGTATGAATCTGAACCTGAGTGTTAATAGTCACTATTGCCCCTCTCGTTGTCGGGATAGCTCTAGACGATTTAGCTGAGCCTAAGTGTCAGCACATTCAGTGCTTTTTAACACCAATGATTTCATTCTGCTCAAAAAGGCCTCTCGTAGATAAAGGGTTAAAACGTAGAAGAGTGCAGTGGTGTTCTCTCCCTTAATTTCCTTTTGTCCAGTTTTGGTAGTCTTCTGTTGCATCAGACCCCCCCACCCCCGCCCCCGCTGCATATCTTTTTTTTTTTTCTCCCCAGTCTTCCCCAGTTGTGACATCCTTTTTCCACATTCGTTATCCCCGTTTTCTGGTTCTTCTTACCCATCCCCCTTTCTTCTGCGTATTATTTAACATCCCTCTCATTGCTTTACCATTTACGAGCGTCGTTCTCTCATCGGAAACGTTCAGTAAACGTCTGAGCGCCTAACGTAAACACACTCTTTGCTGTGGTTCTGTCAAAATATAATCACTACGAAAATGCCGTCATGCTTGAAGGTTCCTGTTACTAACTGTTTTGCTGTTGCCGATTTATATGTTGTCAGATTCCGGGAAGAAGTATTGTGTGGAATCAGACATACAGTGCAAGAGAGTTGACATAAACCATACCGGATACCATAATCATAAGCTCTGGTGTGAGGGATGGAAAAAAGAAGTGTGAAAAGTGTTCGCGTGGTAGTGGATGCAACCAGAGTGTAGCAACAAACATTTTAATGGTAAGCTCCATGCAGGATTCAGTCCACGCTCCACTCATTCACGTGGTTGTTCACACATGGTCTGCATTCGTGCCTTGATAGCCAGGGGGGAAACCTCAATTTAGTAATCTATTGATGATATGACTAGCCAGATCATGAGGCCATTCTACTAAGACTAATAGACTAAGTGAAGTTTGACCTGCCAGCACATGCCAAAAGTTATGTGCTATTGTCTTGTTTCATGTGAGTAAATGATAAACTCCAACCCCATGACAGTGGTGGTGATATCAGAGAACAAGCAGTTAACTTTTTGTGAGAATTACTTACTGTGCATTTAATCCAGCTAACGTCATGCGATTTAACTATGCCCAAAAGAAACCTGAGGGACCAGAAGTGTTAAGAACTATCACGATTAACATTTGAGCAGAGAATGCTGAACATCGTATTATATTTCGACTTATGACGAACGAACTTATTTAGTATTCAGGTTCACTGCCATTCAGTACAAGCCCTAACACTATGGGAAACGTTGTCGCTGAAGGCCAAACAAAAATGAATACATTAAAATAAAACAACTGTATACATTCATCTCCTGAGACACCGCAGTAGGATAGTTATGGCCGCTGAAGGAGAGAGCGAGCCTGACCCCTTCCCCAACGGTGGTGTAGGGGTTACTAACAAGAGCCACTAGTCCATTAGGCTGCTACATTGACGCGTCATTCCTCGTCAGCCACCAGGTGCCGTATACATAAACTTTCTTCATCTTAAGTTGTGTCAAAGATTATATTATTTTTTATTGATGCCGATGTCTTCATTCACGCAGTTACCATATACTTTACAACCAAAGCGAATAATGATGGGAAATATACGACCAAAAACACAGCGATTCATAGTAATATTTAGTGAGCTGAATATATGCGGACCATATGAATTTGCTAATACTCTTTATGAATACGGCCCAGGTTGCTGACGTTTACCTGTCTACTCGCGTGAGAGATGCTGGCTACCTCATCGCCTCGGTCGACGTGCCAGTCTGATCATTCATCTTACCTGTACTGTGTGGGGTAGGTGGTGGCGACCATGGAGTGCTGCCTATTTCTACCTTCACCTTTATCGCTGTATTTCTTTGTCTACTCTCGTCTCTTCCAACGTCTCTCTTTCCTGTCGCCTTTTATTACTCTCTATCCACTTCATGTGACTCTACACTGAGCGACAAGCTTAACGATTTCCTAAACACAGGAAACCATTCACAACGCTGGGTGGTAACCATATAACCACATTGTGGGGTGAGGTGGAGCCTGCTATGGTGCCCCTGTTTACTGGGTGGAGACGCAAATGCGGCATCCTTCCAGAAACCAAACCTCCATAGTCAGCTGCAGGGGAACATCGGTTCACTGCACGGCATTGCCCTACAGGGGCGGTTGTTTGCCTGTGGTTGATGGGTCTGCTCGGTCAGACAGACGGGTTGATCGACAACCTGTACTATGTGTTACTGTGTGTGTGTGTGTGTGTGTGTGTGTGTGTGTGTGTGTGTGTGTGTGTGTGTGTGTGTGTGTGTGTGTGTGCAGGTATCATGATGTAAGCGAACACTGCTCAATTATTTAATGTTGTTTTCAAGTTAATCTTGTCACTAGAGGCTATATTTTGCATTAAACGTCGTTATTCCTTACTTGTGCAAGATGTCTAAGAATTCAGTTCGCATTCTTTTTTCCCTTCACATGACGAAGTATAAAATTATCTGCTGTAACTGTTACTACTGTAGATTTTATAACTGCCCATACAGCATTGCACAACCTTTTACAGTCTGTAACTTTAACATGGGCGTATGGGGTAAGTGTGGAGCATCAAAAAAAAAAAAAAAAAAATGGAGTGTAATAAAGGAAGGGACTCGGCTGGTCAGAAGGGAAGGGTTAAAGGAAATGGTTAGGCCAGGTAACGAGAAGATACGGGTTGGGCTAAGAAAGGAAGGAAGAGGCTGACTAACAGGAAGGGCAGATTACACACTCCCAGATAAAGGTGCGTCACTGATACACCTGCATACAAAACACTGTATATAAATGCATATATTAGTCTTACGGCCTTATGAGGGTGGTGAGTGTGAGGATATAT
>JAGKTI010027259.1:0-13315 GCA_018397915.1 Birgus latro | reverse complement strand
ACGGAGTGTGGAAAAAAGTGTGCCCTTACCTCATAAATGACTTTAAAGGATTTGATGAAGACAGTATAAATGAAGTCAAGTGCAACTGTGTGAAAATTGGAAATGATTTAAACCTGGATATAGATGAGAGTGATGTAAATGAACTTATTGATTCACATGATCAAGAGTTGAGTAATGAGGACTTACTAGACCTTGGAAAACAAATGGAAAATGATGAAAAAAGTGATGAGGCAGAACTGCTAAGACAGTTTAAGATCAAGGAAATGGCAAATGCTTTCAACTTCCTAGAAAAAGCAATGGCTGCATTTGCAGATCAGGACCCAAATGCAGACAGGTCTGCCAAAGTGTACAGGAGAATTGAGGATGCAGTGTCCTGTTATCGTCAAATCTATGACGAAAAGAAATATGCTGCCAAGCAGTCTTCAATTCTCCAGTTTTTCAAGAGAACTGAACACAGAGCCACAAGCTCACCACCAGCTTCAACCTCATCCTCATCTTCAACTCCTGACTCCCCATCTTCAGCCCCGGCCTCCCCTGCTTCAGCCCCGGCCTCCCCTGCTTCAGCCCTGGACTCCCCTGCTTCAGCCCTGGACTCCCTTGATGCAGTGCCTTCCACATCGCAACCCCAGTAATGAGTCAAGTTGATGTTGTCAGAAGGAATGTGTTAGTGCCATACAGTATGCATCTTTATTACAGTACCATACAGTAATCAGTCATTTTATCACTGAAATAATTTTGTTGTCCGAGTGAGGAAAAAAAAAGCCATCAAACTTGATGTTAGAAATGCTTACATTATTGTGCTGGTAATGATGTTGGTATTTCATATTTTACATCAGTAATTTACAGTAAATTTTATTGTATGATGAAGTATGAAAAGTGTTTGAATTTAGGAATAAAATGTGTGTTGGCAGTGTGCACGTGTGTAAGGACGGGAGAGTGAGAGAGCGGCAGCCTGACTCAGTTGTGGGTGAGGCAGGTGCAGCATAACTCGGTTGCCATGACGATGAGAATGCCGTTACTGCAGCGAGTGAGCTACTGTGACGAAGACTCGTAGCAAGTACAACTTATATTTTATTCAATAAATATCATCAGTTCAAAAGACTGTGTTTCTTATACATACCTGATATAAGATTATTACATTTATGGTATGCGATGTATGGTTGAAAAATCTGTAAGATGCATTGCGGTAAGTATAATCATACGACGTTCAAAATCGGCTTACGTCATGTCTCAGGAATGGAACTCTGACGTAACCCGAGACCTTACTGTATAGTCAAAAACACCGTACAATCACAATATTTCAATGATGGCTTCAGCCTCAGGTGGGAGGGGGAAAATGGCGGATTTAAAGGGAAAACGCAACACAGCACGACCCTGCTGTCTGCCTGCTAGTGGAGCACTGAGATTCTATCACTATGGACAGGCACATATGAGCCATTGCAGTGTTGCCAAGGTCTTACCTAAAGAGAGACATGTGGCTGCTAGAACACACCAAAATTTGATGCAAATCGACCAAAAACTTATTTTTGGTTAATTTTTTTTGCCTTTTTCACACAATTTGTGGCCGTGTGTGTTGACACACCACACCACGTGGAATGCAAATCGCGGTTCCGTGCGCGAAAGAGTTAATGAGCTAAACTGGAAATTTACTAGTAATACTTCAAACAGGGAAGGTGACAATAATGTAGGGAAAAAAATATTGCTAGATATATAGAAACTGAATGAACAACTGTTACAGGACAGGATGATAGGTGTGGAAGGAATTTGCTGATAAAGAATGGAGGAGTGTTACTGAATCCCTCTTGTGTTGCTGCTGCAATGAATGTAACCATTCAACCAGGTTTGTAAAGAAGTAAAGCAGTCTCCATGCTAAAAATAATGCTCCAATAACTCTGTATTTACATCTTGCAATATAACTTTAGGAACACATAATATACCACTGCATGAGTAGAACTGCACATAATCTGGATAAACTGCTGCATAATTCACGACTGGTGAGCTGGCCGGAAACATGGAAATCTATGAAGTATGCAATTATACATCCACTTTGCACATATAAATTCATATCTGGATTCTCTCAATAATTATTTCATGCAAATAACTGCAAAAGGAGGATAAATCATGATTCATTCTTAGCCAATACAGTACGCTGGATCTTGCTTGTAAATGCATCCTCTTTATCCGTTCTGCCATCATTTGTTACCAGTTCTAGTTCATGTATACTTATTTCCTACATAAAAATAACAGTCTAGAATGGATTAGCGAAGTGCCTGGTTTATTAAACAGAAGAAACATTCAAAATTCGAGCGTTGTCAGAGCTCATGCTGCACATTCAACTGTCGTGGCAAACACCAGAACTGGGTGTCGCCAAGGCAGACAGTCCAGATTTTTTGTAGCAGGGATGACTGATGCTCAGGAATGTCTGACAACTGAACGTTGCCATTGGACCGCCTGAACTCTTGGTTTTTATAGTATGGCCCATAATCTAAGCTATAATGAGTCTTTTATCAGATTCTGCATTAGTACTGGTCCCTGTCAGCTAGTAATTTCATACTCCAAGAATTTAGAAAGATGCTCTTTCCAATAGCAGTGGTATAAAAAACTCTTGGTTGGAGTTTTTATCACATAAAAATCCCATGTTCTATTTCAGCTGTCGTCTGTTGTTGAATGATGAAAAATACAAGAGCCGAAAAGCCTGGAAATCAGAGGGCATATGCCACTGGAGGACTGCATTAGAGAGAGAGAGAAAAAAAGAGCATTCAGGCTCTGAAACTCATATGATTAGTACGGTTTGATGGAAATAATTTGTTAAGATAAGCACTGGACGTTGCATTTGAAAAAGCTGATGATGAAGTACAAGCTGCCAAACATGAAGGGAGGCAGAGAAACAGAGACAATTTGTCCAAGTTGATCTCCATCACTCTATACCTGGCAAGACAAGGTTTGCCATTTAGAGAAGACGATGAAACCTCTATCAGTGAAAACTAAAGAAATTTTCTTGAGCTTGCTGAATTATTTAGCAAATATGACAGCGTAATTAAGCTGCACCTTGATATAATGGAAGAAAAACAAGAAACACTGAAAAGACCCCAAGTGTCTTTCCTCTCGAACAGGATTCAGAATGACATAATAAACGTTTTGGCCATCTCAGGAAAGTACAGTACTCTCGCATCCAGTACAGTATTTTTGTCAAACAGTACCACCATACTGGAATAAATCCATACTAGACAAACAACAGACCTCATGGGAAAAATTAATAATGTTATACAAACCTTGAAAAAGTCCCCCCAAAATTCAACTTAACTACTTTTTGACACAATTACGATTTTGCCCACCTTTAAAATGAGGGGTGGGGGTTTGGGGGGGGGGGGATTTCCAAGGCTGTTGGAGGTCCTGCTGACTCCCTGGAGGAGGGCTTTCAGGATCCTAAGGAGGCTTCTCTGCCTCATCCTCCCTCATAAATCCCTCTTAGTCACACACTGACACACCATCATCATCATCATCAGGGGGAAATGCTGCTGCTCCTGCCTGTTGCTGAGGTTCCCCCAAGACTCTGCTCTCATCATCTCACATCAAGAGTCATGAGGAAGGCGTACTGGACTGGCGCGGTAGTATTAGGGAAACATTCCTTGGTGTTGGCCATCTTCCCGCGCATGCGTAGGTAGTAGTACTGGATGCAGCACATCAGTACTAGAGAACTCCTTGAATTTGTCCCACTTTGCGCGGCAGATCTGTACTAGTCTAACAAATCCGTACTACAGTAATAAATTATTATTATTTTTTTTACCAACCATACTGGACACGAATAGCACTGGACAAACGCATACTGGATACGAGGATACTGTAATCTCAGAAGAAATTCAACAAAGCAAAACCTCCTCCATCCTAATTGATGAAATAACCAATGTGTTATATACAGAACAGGTCTCCTTTGTTATAAGATATGTGCATGACTTCAAGATAAAAGAGTATTTTATGCAAGTGTGCAACATGCAGTCAACAACTGGTGAGGAGTTGGAAAATGTGGTGATGTCCCAGCCTGAGAAAAACAACCGGAACATAGAAGACATGCGTAGTCAGGGATATGATGGGGCTGCAAATATAAGTGGATTATGTAAGGGACTCCAATCTAGGCTCCAGAAACAGAACCTAAAGGCAGTATATGTACAATGCCATGCACATTGCCTAGATCTGGTCTTAGTGAGAATGCCAAATTGAGAATTCAGTTTGTGATTTTTTTCAGTTTGGAAGAGACACTGTATGCTTTTGTTGCCAACTCTACGAAACTGCATGCTGCATTTATAGAAATTCAGAGAGCACTGTACCCAGGAAAGTGTCCACTTGAGCTTCAGAAGCTGTCAGATACAAGATGGGGTTTGCAGGGAATCAGCCCTAAGGACTCTGAGGAAGGTTATCCCAGCTGTGAAGCAGTTTTCAGAAGAAATGACAGAAAGATCCTCCATCTATCAGCAGGGGATGCTTTAATGTTACTGAGGAGCATTAGCTTTGAATTTTTCTGTCTTGAGATCACCACTCCAGTTTTTCAAGAGACTGCATACTCGTATGCATCTGACGAATTACAACATAAAGACCTCAATTAGGCAGTAGCCTACACAATTGTAGGTGGAATGCAACAGAACTTAAGGACTTTTAAGAAATGAAGAGAAGTTCCATGAGGCTTTTAGCAGCACCAAAGAAAAAGATGAATCCATGGGCATAGACCTCCCAGCTGTGATTCCTGGACAAGGTACGAGAAGGAAAATCTCTGAATGATACTCGTACAAGTACAATGCCACTTCTGCCACCAGCAATTTTAAAGTGTGGATGACTACTACAATGTAAAAGAGTTCTATGGGTTTTTAGACACAACTGCTCAAAAGCAAGAAAGGAGATTTAAAAGTGGAAAAAACACAACTTGGGGTGTCCTTACTGCCTTTCACTGCCTGACAGAACAAGATAACTGGAAAGAAACTGTGAAAGAATGGACACTCAAATCCGTGCAAAAATTATGTCAGTTCTATGACAGAGAAGAGGTAGATAAGTTACAGTCTGAGCTGGAGATGTTCTATTCATCATTCTTTTGCCCTCCAAAAAACATTTAAGCTACAATGCATAACAGAATGAAGGAAAAAAATGTCCTGGAGATATTCCCAAATTTGTTTGAGCTGTTGAAAACTTATGCCACACTGCCAGTCACAACTGCAACCATGGAAAGGTATTTCTCCAAACTCAAACTGGTGAAGACAAAGATGTGAGTCTGCAGTGAGGAGAGGCTGTTTTACCTCTTACTGTTCACAATAGAAAAGGATATCAAAATCAACCACAGTGAGGTTATCAATATATTCAAAGACATTGCCCACAGAAAGCTTCCGTGAAATGTCGTCCATTTACAATGTTAATCTACTCACTCGATGTAGTGCTGCTCTTGGGTGTCTCCCCATTCCCCTCCTCCATCCTTCTTTCCCTCCATCCTCTTCTGTCTTTCTTTCCTTCATTCTTTCCTCATCCTTCTGCCTGTGGGTGACTTTACACTCCCTCTTCTGTCTTTCTTTCATTTGTTCTTTCCTCTTCCTTCTGCCTGTAGGTGACTCTACACTTAGTGACAAGCCAAATGGTTTCCTATACACCAGGAAACCATTTACTATGCTGGGTGGTAACCATATAACCAAATTTTGGCACCTAGTGGTTTAGTGGGTAATTAAGGCGCTCCAGTCAGATTGAGCTGGTGAAGGTTTATATCCAAGGGATGGTTGGGGTTTATTGCTCATGTAATGCCACTCAGGGATGAGTGAGACTGGTCACTCTCATCTTAAATGTCAGGACCAACTTGCCTAGCCCCGGGCTCCTACACTTCTCTGTGGGGTGACATAGGATTGGATGATGGGTGGATGGATGGATGAAAATAATGAAATTTGTATTGGAGTCATCGAGTGATTATTTTCTGTAGCCTATGTACGCTGTAGTTTTTTCTTCAACTAAATTCACATATCTTTGGGTTAACACTTTATTGACGTATGTTTGTCTGATGTCAGTCACATGTAGAAAAATTTCTCAATTGTATTATTGTTGCATAGTCTGGACGATTTGAATTTTTTTTAACCGCGTGTAGTAGTCATTCACTAGCAGCTAGGTGCCCATTTTAACTTTGAGTGCCTGCCCTAAACTATTCCTCTGCACAACCCTGAATACTACTACATCTCATGCACCCACTTGTCCATAACCTTGTAAGTGGAGAAACAAATGTAGCATCCACCCTGTAACCAAACCTCCACATTTTTCCTCACGCCTAACTGTGAAAAAGCACTGTCAACCACAAGGGAAAAACAGTTCACTGGACGAGACAGTCCTGCAAGGGCAGATGCCTGCCTATGTCTGATGGGTCTGCTTGACTAGACAAACAGAAGTTGATCAACAATATTCCATAATGATAGCAATAAATTTTGCATATTAACCTTAATATTTTCTTCTAAGATAATTTTCAAATCAACATTATGTGCATCATACAAGAGGATATTGGGGAGTAATGTGCATATTAAATCACCATGGATGAAATGTAGCAAAATCTCCAAAGTCACTGAAAAAACAACCTTTAAAATAAAGGTTAGACAGGGTAGACTCTAACCTGTCAGGAGTAAGCTCAATGAGGTGCTTGCAGTAGTGGGAGAGACCGAACTGTGCAATCTGGATGGGGTAGGTGTAACCGGTGCTCTGCCACTGTGTTGATATCGGCACACCTGCGGCATATTAACCCACATTATTATACAACATTACAATCATCATCATCATCATCATCACCACCACCATGACCCTGACTACATTTTCATCATCATCACCATCTCTTTTTTCCCCCAACCCATTTAAAGATTGCATCACAACAGTACTTAAAAAAATGCACAAAACTAGTCAGGCATCACCTCATTTTCCCACTAAAACTGGAGTGAGGCAGGGTCCAGTAAGCAAGGATGGCAAATGTGAAAAAAAATGAAATAATAATAACAATAAGAATAATCATCATCATAAAAAATAATAATATCATCAAAAATAATATCTTCATAAAAATAATGATCATAACAATAATAATAATAATCTTGGTGGCGCTCACCATCCACTCACTCGATGTAGTGCAGCTCTCAGGTGTCTGCCCTTTCCTCTCCATCCTTCTTTCCATCAATCCCCTTCTGTCTTTCTTTCTTCCATTCTTTCCTTGTCCTTCTGCCTACAGGTGACTTTACACTCCCTCTTCTGTCTTTCTTTCCTTCATTCTTTCCTCGTCCTTCTGCCTGTGGGTGAGTGACTCTACACTGAGTGACAAGGCAAATGGTTTCCTGTACACCAGGAAACCATTTACTATGCTGGGTGGTAACCATATAAACAAATTTTGGCGCCTGAAGGTTTAGTGGGTAATTACGGCACTCCAATCGGATTGAGCCGGTGAAGGTTTATATCCAAGAGTTGGTTGGGGTATATTGCTCATGTAATGCCACCCAGGGATGAGTGAGGCTGGTCACTCTCATCTTAAATGTCAGCACCAACTTGCCTAGCCCCGGGCTCCTACGTTCATCTGTGGAGCGACACAGGATTGGAAAATGGATGGATGGAATGGTAGGTGGGGGCCCCATCATCCTCTCACTCATGGTCTCTGCACTGAGTGACAAGCCAAATGGTTTCCTGTACCCAGGAAACCATTTACTACGCTGGGTGGTAACCACATAACTGGAGATTCTGGCCGGGTTAAGTGTCTCCCAGACACCCCTACCAAATTCACTAAATTATGGCAAACATTAGGAGAGCCTCGGAGGGCCAAATACCTGCCCAGGATCCCAACCAAATACGCAGATTCGCATGGCTATGTGGAAAGTAAGAGGTGTGAATGAGGAAAGCAAGAGAGTGGAAGTGGCGAATGCGTTCAAGAGTGCGAGATAGGGCATTGTGTGAAACAAAGATGAAAGGGTGTGAAGTGGAGGAGTGGGAGGGTGTACATGTGTCAGGTCAGGCATGAATGGGCAAGCAAGATGCAAGGAAGGAGTTGCTTTTTAGATGAATGAAGTGTGGTAGAGTGGAATGAGAGATCACAAATGTGCCAGCTCAAGATGTGTGTACATCAAGTTCAAGTTTGAGAAGGTGAAAGTGGCAATGATTGTAGCGTACAAACCATGTGATGACAGGAGTGAGACATCCTGTGAGACAGAGAAAGGTTTTGGGATGAGCTGGATGAAGTAGTAGGAGAAATGCCCAGGAGTTACAAAGTGCTTTTAAGGGCAACATGAATGGGAGAGTAGGCACTGGTCCAGAGAATGATATACAGTAGAACCTCAATTTTCCGGGAGCCACGGGGAATTCAAAAAGCGGAAAATCGATTTTTCTGGAAAATTGATTAACACCCATTTCCTGTTCTCTTACACCAGTGACTCTCAAACTAGAGGAATTTTGATGGGTCACTGGGTCATAAAATAGGCCTAATGCTTTCAGTGTATTTTATTTAACCCGTCACGTCCCGACCGATTTCCAACCTCCGATACCCCCCAGTCCAGAGAATTTTAGGATTTTTTTTTTTTTTTGGCTCAAACCTTCGCTTTTGGTGAGAAATATTGAAAATTCAGAGAGAAATCACCTTCCTGAGGCTATAAATGGTGCTACAGGTGATGAGTCAGCCTAACGTTTTCCCTCTTTCTCAGGGTACCTGGCTAAAGAAAACAAACTATGGAAGGGTTAACTAATTCAAGCCACTTTAAATTAGGTATTTATTTATGTATTTGGTACGGATTTATGTGCAGTACAAGAGTATATTGGTTTTCACACTTTATATTGGCAATAGAAGCATTGTTCAGTCACTAAACACATTCACATATGGCACCTTCCTGTATGACATTACCACCTCATCACATCTGTTTTTTTCTTGTTCTAGCTTCTTTATTTCTTTGTCCTCCACCTCAAGAATCATTTTCACTGTGAATTTCGTCATTGGAGAGACCGTGAGGCAACATATCTTTACTGGCCAGGTTACTGCTAACAGTGAACTGCCTAGTGTGGTGGGGAGGGGGGGTTAGGTGGGGCCAGGCAGTATCCCTGCCTGACAGCAGGTAGAGGAAGGTCTCCCACATATGCCTACCAAAAATCACCCATTAAACTTGAAATTGTGCAAATTATGAGCCTTGCAATTGTGCAACGTACCCGTACGTCGATGGGTGTAGCTGTGACAAAACGTTGCGACGTACCCATACGTCGATGGGATTCCTCGGGTTAACTGAAATTGTAATTATCCTTACTACACTATTAGCTAATACGTGACATATTTACATGTAAAATAGGGAGTTAGGTTCTATAAGCCTCATATTTTTTGTTAAAAACATAGTTAAGGATAATTATAAATGTCTGTCTTACGATACTCAAGACGTGTGTTTACATACGATCTCACCAACTGGACACATCACTGCATACTGCATTCTAACCTAACCTAACCGATTAGTTTTGCCCCCTAATACTTCCCATAAAAAATTTTAATTGCCAAGGATTGCCACTAAGCCTTTTGAAAGTCCTCATTACCAATCAAGGTTTTGACCTAAACAACACGTGAATGATGGCCGTCTAGCATCAGGCATATTTTGCCAGGAATAAGTTTCGGCGCACATTAAAAAAAAAAAAAAAAATGTAGAGTGAAACTATTTTTGAAAGCCATTAGTCATCAACAATAAAGGAAAAAAAAAAAGCTATACAGAAGTCTTCAGCAAAGACTGATGGTTTCAGGACAATTCGCCTTCAAGTCAAACTCGCTGTCCATGGGTGATGCTAGAATATAATTCACAGGCGACTACAGCAAGGAAGAAACAATTACTGACTAAAGGTGCAACTAATAATTAATATCCAAAGCCTACGCTACTGAACACAGACTTTGATGGATCTCCCTGAAACATAATTATTAAAGTATTGATTAATTAATAATAAGTATTTATAGAATGATGGGGAATTGTCCAGGGTGCGAATTGTCCTGACGGGGAATCGTCCATGTTTTGACGGGGAATTGTCTGACGGCGAATTGACTTGACAGTAAATTGTCTCGGAACAGCAGAGTTGTGGGTGATGCAGGCTCATTGACGATTCGACGTGAGTGGATAGGCTGGCTGGGGGTTGAACAGGCATGATGGGGGAGACTGGTGGAGAAGCCATTTTTGCTGGAGTACTTGCTGGTGTGGAAGTTGATGCATCACTATCTGGGAACTCCACAAATGAACAGGAGGATATGAGTGAAATGATTGCTGTTTTTGCATGTTTACCCCTCGGGAAAGAGTCCCTGATGTCTGACTGTTTGATAGCTACATGATGGCGATTTTGGAAGTCATCATTAATAGCTACGAAAATGAAGCAGTTCATTAGCTGTGTAGGCTGGATTTCTCTCCATGAATCGGATGATCTTTCGAAATGATTCATCAGCATCTTTCAACGAACAGCCAGGAGCCATGGCTGATATTCCACCAAATATTACGGAAAATTGTGATAAAACAGCTGTGCGTTGCTATGTTTACACTGTTAAGCCTCAAAACAATGGCGGGAACTGTGGTGATGCACTCGGTGACGAAGGAATGAAAATAGTCGGGCGGGATGGTTGCGCGGTGAATTTGAAATGCCGCTTAGGTCCTGATTTTCCTTGGTTGATTGATTTTGGAAATTTTCTTTAAATTGTCCGGTTTAGCGCCAATTCCGGTTCACTGGCAAGCGGATAATCGAGGTTCTACTGTAATGGGTAACAACGGAATATTAGAAGAGAATGATACAGTAATCTCTCCAATATCTGATGTAACAGAGCCAAAGGCATGTCCAGAAAGTGGTTTAGTCTGGATATTGGGCCCTGAAGCTGCACCGGTCATTCTGGACCCTAACCAAACCTAAATCAGAAAACCACCTACCTACCTCCCTACTGGACATGCACAGCACTTATTTAAGATCCCATTCACAAAAATAATGGACACAAAGCATGAATTAATTGAATTTTAACCAAAAAATGATGAGGTGAGTATAGCAGATGTTCACCAGCTGAAAGCATAGTGTTCGGAGGTAACAGACATGAAACTCACTAAGAAAATCACCTTTTTCACAGCCTATGCAATCAAAAATGAGACAAAAAGCATGAAATAAATTAAATTTAACCAGAAACATGATAATTTAGAGGTGAGTATGGCAAATATGTTCACCAGCTGACAGCATAGTGAACATAAAGACATGAAAATCACTAGGAAAATCACCTTTTTCACAGCCTATGCACTCAAATATGGAACACAAAGCATGAAATAAATAAAATGCAACCAGAAAAGTTATGATTTAGAGGTGAGTATGGCAAATTTGTATTTAAAAAAAAAAAAAAAAAAAGGCACACGTGAACCAAGCCTCGGAATCCAGGAGGGGGGGGGGACCATAAATGCCCCCACCATCCGCCCCTCTCACGGTGACGACTCTCGGAGATGCCTGGAACCACTGTCTGACTCACTCCTTCTTCATTTCTGCAACATTCGCGGCCTTTCCTCTAACTTTCGCTTTGTTGAGCACCACCTCTTCTCCTCTAAACCTCACCTTCTCTTTCTCTCTCAGACTCAGCTGTCTGAGGCAACTGACAGCAAACCCTGTTCTGTATCCTCCTACTATCTCTACTCTCATTTCAAAGCCAAAGGTGGCCGTTGCGTATATGTACGCAATGATCTACCTTGCTCTTGTATTCCTGAACTTGATTCTTCTGAATTCTCTACTCTCTGGCTTCGGCTCTCCTGTCATTCTCTGACTAAATATATCTGTGCTGTTTACTTATCACCTAATTCTACTGACTATCAAAAATTCTTTGACTATTTTACTTCTACGATGGAACACATTCTATCCATTTCTCCTTTCTCTGAAATCTCCATTCTAGGAGATTTCAATGTTCACCACCACCTTTGGTTCTCCTCTCCTTTCACTGATCCACCTGGTGAACAAGCCTACATCTTTTCTATCCTTAATGACCTAAAGCAGCTTGTACAGCACCCTACCCGTATCCCTGACCGCCTTGGAAAGAGTTCCAACATACTTGACCTTTTCCTAACAACTAATCCTTCTGCTTACACTGTTAATCTTTTCTCTCCATTGGGCTCTGCTGATCATAACCTTATTACCTTAACCTGTAATATTGCTCCAGTACGGCCTGTGAACCCTCCAAAGAAACGCCGCCTGTGGCACTTTGGAGCTGCAGATTGGGAGGCCCTCAGGCAGTACTTCTTTGATTTTCCTTGGAATGATTATTGCTTCCATGGCCGGAAGCCATCTGAGTGTGTCTTGTGCATTATGGAGGTTATTCTCTCGGGCATGGAAGCATACATTCCTTTCTCATATCCTCTGACTAATGCAAGAAAGCCTTAGTTAATCACGCTTGTTCTAATGCTGTCCACAACAAGGAGAGGGCCTATAAAAGGTATCAGAGCCAACCCTCCCCTGAATCACATCTTTTTTATATTTCTGCCTGGAATCGTGCTAAGTCTGTTCTTCTCTCTGCTAAAAATAATTTAATCCGTGCTAAATATTCCCAACTCTCCAACTCGAACTTTTCTCACTCCTTCTGACACCTTGCCAAAAACCTTTCTAACAACTTTACCTCATCATCCTTCTCTCCTCTTTTTTACTCTGATGGCTCAGTAGCCGTTTCTTCTACCGATAAAGCAGATCTCTTCGCTCAGACTTTCTCCACCAATTCCACCTTAGACGATTCCGGTGCTGTTCCTCCATCACTTCCCCCCTCTGACTTCCTCTTGACTGACTTTAAAATTTCTTCAGCTGATGTATTTTCTGCCATCATGGCCCTCAATACTAACAAGGCATATGGGCCTGAAGGAGTCCCTCCTGTTATCCTCAAAAACTGTGCTTCTGTGCTTACACCCTGCCTAGGTAAACTCTTTCGCCTTTGTCTACCAACTTGTACCTTTCCTTCTTGCTGGAAGTTTGCTCTCATTCAGCCAGTCCCAAAGAAGGGTGACCATTCCCAACCCTCTAACTATCGTCCAATTGCTTTAACATCCTGTGTCTCAAAAGTTTTTGTGTCAATTCTTAACAGAAAAATCTTAAAGCATCTTTCCTGTCACAACCTTCTTTCTGATCGTCAGTATGGGTTCCGTCAGGGACACTCCACTGGCGATCTTCTCACCTACCTTTCAGACTCCTGGTCATCCTCCTTTTGGGACTTTGGCGAAAGCTTTGCCATTGCTCTTGACATCGCAAAGGCTTTCAATCGAGTCTGGCATAAATCTTTAATTTCCAAACTGTCCTCCTACGGTTTCTATCCTTCTATCTGTGCCTTCATCTC
>JAGKTI010027258.1:0-13315 GCA_018397915.1 Birgus latro | reverse complement strand
TGTGTGGTATGGTGTGGTCATGTGTGGTATGGTGTGGCGTGTAGTATGGTGTGGTGTGTAGTATGGTGTGATTTACGTATGGCTGGAACTAAATGTGGTGTGGTCATTATATTTGTGGTTTATTTGGTGTACTCTTATGTGTAGTATGGTGTGAAGTGTGTGGTATAGTGTGGTATGTGGTATGGTGCTGTGTGTGCGGTATGGTGTGTGTGGTGTACGTGTGGTACGGTGTGATGTGATGGTGTGGTATTGTGTACTCGTATGTGTGGTACGATGTACTCGTGTATGTGGTGTGTGTGATATGGTGTGGTATGGTATGTGTATGCGTGGTGTGGTGTGTGATATGGTGTGTGTTGTATGGTGTGGTGTATGAGTGGTATGGTGTGAAGTATGTGTAGCATGGTGTGGTGTGTCGTGTGAGTGGTATAGTGTGGTGTGGTGTATGTGTGGTATGTGGTATGGCGTGGTGTATGTGGGGTGTGGTGATTTATATATGATGGGGACTGTGTGGTTATTTGTGGTTTATATGGTGTGGTGTTATATAAATGTTGTGTATGTGGTGTACGTGATATGGTGTGGTGTCTACAGTGATGTGTGACATGGCATAAGTTTTTTTTTTTTTTTTAATGCAAGGAAGAAGGAACCAAAGGCCACAGGCCCGCATACTGTTCCTTCCAAGAAAAAGCATTATCGGTACTGTGAATCGACACCTACTAAAATACATCTGACATGTTGCATTCAGCCAGCCATCACCAACCTGTGAAGTGCATCTTCGCCTCGATTAAAAAAAAAAAGTTTAGTAACAGACTACTAACGTTATATAAATTGCTTCAGTAGTTACATAAACTTTAGACGACTTTTTTTTTATTATTGGAAATGACCTGTCTTTACTCCCACTCTAACATTCTACAATACGTAACTCAACATTTTCTAACAGTAACGCCCATAGATGCATAGCTCTCTTAGTGACACTCTTTCCTTCATTGTTGTAACGGTACGAGGTGACGCTAGCGTAGCGCCCGTTTTGAATCCTATGCGCTGATTGGACGACTCGGTGGGAGCGCACAGTATGAAATTTCCCGCCACGACAACCACACTCCCTCCCGTCTTCCCGCCCTTCCCCTCCAGCACGCTCTCTATTCTTCCACCCCCTACCTCTCCCTTCCCTCCACATCCAGCCCCCCTCCCTCTCTTTCCCCTTTCCCCCTTCTCCTGTACTTCTCCTTTTACCTCTCCCTCCGTCCCCTCCTTTATTTCCTTCCTTGCTACCTACCCTTCTCCCCCTCTCCACCCCTGCAGCTTTTTCTCCCTCCAGACCCCCGCACCTTTCTACAGTACCCCTTCCCGCTCTGCCTCATCTCTCGCACTCCCTGCTCGTACCCCCTCCCTCCCTACGCACCTCTCCCCCCTCCTTCCCGCCCTCCTTTCTCTCTCGTCTCCCGCCACCCTCACCCACCCTTGTCTCTCCGCCCTCCTCCCCTCCCTCTCCAGCCTACTTCACTCATCACTCTCCCCACCCACTCTCCTTTCCTTCCTCTTTCGCTCCAGCTCACAATTACAAAACTGCAGGATTTTTTCTTTTACACCTAGAATGTATTTGCCTTTACGTATTAATCCTTCAGAGAGCAGGTCCTCAGTATAAAATTCTGATTACGATTTTAGATGAAACCACTGCACTTAGCCCCTTCGATAGTAGCCCTTTTAATATATAATTGCTGGGTCTAGACGATGTTATTCAATTTGAGATCCCTCGTAGTGTACGGGTTAATTATCGTCCAGAGATGAAAAGAATTACACGAGAAAATCGTCACAGGATTGAGAAGGCTAACTTAGCACCAGGACTATACACATTTGCTCTTTTCAGCCCACGGACTTTATCCTTGATCAAATAAGACGAAGTTTAGACCATACATAGTGAAAGGAGAGAAATAGCTTTCATTTTTTAATACGAGGTATTTAAAACTGCTGGAAATTGCCTGAAGGTGGAAAGTTTTTTTTTTTTTTTTCACTGAAGGGGTTAAATAAAACAAGCATGCTCAATGGATCTGCTGTCATATAATCTATACAGCTTCCATCAACTATTTTAGACGAGAAGTATTAACTAAGCTGAATATAAGTGTTTTGAGAAAGTGAGAAAAAAAATCCCCTCGGAGAATAAAAAGCATGCACAATGGATGTGACGTAAA
This sequence comes from Birgus latro, assembly GCA_018397915.1. Classification (NCBI taxonomy): domain Eukaryota; kingdom Metazoa; phylum Arthropoda; class Malacostraca; order Decapoda; family Coenobitidae; genus Birgus; species Birgus latro. The sequence continues at coordinate 11,129 of JAGKTI010027258.1, read as the reverse complement.
TGTATTTGCTGAGTACCATACTATAATATATAAATTACCGCACATATGTTTTCTGCAGCCAGTATATCCCATGTAGGCCATAGTTGCAATATACAGTTTCTAATCATCAGCTCGATTTATGACGGTGCCATTTGATGAGAATGAGGGGGTTAAATGCAACAAGCATGCGCAGTGGATAAAATGTAATATACACGCGTCATATATACTTCATATATTGCCAAAAAATATCCATATACATGCAGTAGTATATCGTAAATAAATCATACCTACATCATGCCATTTTTAGAACATCTTCGATTTATGACGCAGTGTCAATTTGAAGCACAAGACATCAAATTACTCTCGAATGTTTCATACTATTGTCACTAAGATTATTCTATGATTTTTAAATGCTTTGACAAAACAAGATAAAACCTATTTCGATATATTCCTCAGCCGAACTGTGATTTCGTCAGATTTTTTTTTACTGCGTATGCTGCTTCGAACAAAGGAAATCCAAGAAACCAGAGCCAGATAATAAAAGCCTCCTGGAGTGATGCTGCTGAATGTGTTGAGGGAAGTTAAGAAACAGGTATCAAGTTCCCGCTAAAGGCAATACTTTGCCAAGGTGAAGGCAACTGTGCAAGTGTGCAACAAGCATCGTTCATCCCCCCATGATCCGACGGCACCTATCTCCCCCCCCCCCCCCAGTCATCCCTCTCTCAGTGAGTTCAAACACACGGAGTACCCCCTTGCGTATCTACAATGTTGCCAGCTCACTGCTTGACGTGCGAGTAGACGCGGCACATTGACACGATGTTTTAAGAAAGGGGAACTATCCATACGAAAGTTCTAGTGCGAACTCATCATAACAGTATGATGCCAAAGGATAGGGGCTTATTTTCGCTTGCCTTTCTTCACTTGAAATTCAAACTTGGCGCGTCTCCCCCCCTTCCCTCCTTCTCCACCCGTTGTCTGGCCGCGCGCCAACTGGATGTCAAAAACTGAACCAACTTTTCCTTAAGTTTTCGTATGTTTCATATAACTTCGAAAACAACAGCTTTGAGAATACTTTGCATTAGCTGGGAGTCACACGGTGATTATTACTTACTTTGCCACAACCACTGTCTTTTGAATGACCTTTAGGGACAAAAAGATGCGCTAAATATAGAAAAAACGGGCAGTATTGGGTAATTTTGTTCATGTTTCCTGTCACATCGGTCAGTCCCTCCATGCCCCGGCCCCTCACCCGCCTCTCCCGCGTAGTTCAATCTCTGGTCGGTCTGCCACGTCTGCACTAGCCCCTTGGTGTTTATAAACATCGACAATAAATGCTGTATGTCATAAATTATACTACGTTTGCTCTGCAATAACTTTTCTGCTCACCTAGTTAAAGTTTCATAGATGATATTTGTAAATGATGAAAAGCAAGATTCATGGAACCTACATCACGAAAGAAAAAATCACTTAAAAAATAATGTGAAAGCAGAATGAGTGTTATTTAAGGTTATTTTTATGTGTAATATCCAATTGTTTACGCAAAAGAAAGTAACTGTACTACTATCCCTAGAACTGACGATATATACTTAAATTATTCATACCTTCATCACATACCTTCCTCACCTGGGCCAGTTGCTGAGATGATTCAAAGGCTTAAATATAATCGACGCAGGAGTTATAGATTTGGCTAGTGTCTAAGGTTGAGACCCCCTACCCGCCACCCGAGGGCTTAATTTTAGCTCCCGGGTGTAATGTAGGTGAGTCACGTCTTGCTGTTTTCAGGGCTACTTGAACTCACCATTTTGGATTCATTCCAAAATATGGTATCATACTTGACCTGTATAACCCACTTTAAATGAAAATACGGTTACACAGCGAAATTCACACTAGTGCCTATAATAAAGTTCACTTAAATTATCTGCGCTTAATTCAAAGGTGCACACTGAGTTCAACCTGCAATACCTACACGAATATATCAAGGCTATACCACTTTGAATTCGCACGCAAATACTTGAACCATTGAATTCACATCATCACTCTGAATTCACTTTAAAATGCATACTTCACTTTGAAGTTACACCAATCACACTGTCCTATAAAATGTCCACGCCAGTTTTTCTATGCTGCATGGTGTTCTTTCTGACTTTTTCTTGCCGGCTTCGGCTGGAGGGTTTAGAGGGCGGGGGAAAGCCTTCTTTGCTGTCCTTATCTCATTCTAGTAGTTCAGTTACTCTTCTAGGACCTGCCTAGCATGGGCCAACCGGCCTACTGCAGTTATCCTCTCTTCTTATGTTCTTAATCACTCCACTTTGAATTTATACTGAAATAACTGCATCATGAATTCACACTAAAATACCCGCAGTACTTTGAATTCACACTAAAATATTTGCTTTACACCACTTTGAATTCACTCTACACCACAGTGAAATCATACTAAAATATCGATAATACAGTACAATACACGTACAACACGGCTTATGCAAAGTTGACTTTAATATAACTAACATGACACCTTTCCTGTATATATGATTGTATATTATACCAACACATCTACCTTATGATCGGCTCTTTAGATATCCCGCATACAGGCTGGTATACCAGTTCAAACTAGATATACCGTCTCGCTAGATATATTAACCCATTTTTATTATCATCAATAAATTTATCTTACTGCCTACGCTATAGTCATATATACCAACTTACATCAGATATGCCAACTCAGATACTGTATACCACATACCCGGTAACTAAAAATATGCAAGTCAGACATTTTTATATCGTCAGATTTAGCTTGCTCGCACCGGATGATCATTATCAGTTCAGCCAGATACCGTACACCAACCCAGATTATATCATACTAGATACCTGCTATGCCTTTTAATATGCTATACTAATTTACACTAGATATACCAGCCAACACTATATATTCTAACCAGTTCACACCATGCAGCTTACATGACTGCATGCACCAGCACTCGGATATCCTAGGCCAGTTCATACCAGCCAGCACACACGACCGAATACAGCAATGCACGAGACATCCTTTACCAGTTCACACCAGGCAGTCCACATGTGCATACATACCTGCTCGTCGGATATGGTATATAAAACCTTTCAAAGTACCAGTCTATTTCACAATAATTATCTATAATTCGTAGTTCTCGCCTGATTCAGATCAGATTTCCGTGTTGTATTAAAAAAAATAAAAATAAAAACAGCCACTACTGTGGAAATTCAGTGAATTAAATGTGGATATTATGACAGTATGTTCTTATGTTCACCTTTAACAACCATCTCTAAATATCCTACCAGTAACTATTTAATATTAGTATATAGCACAGTACACCAATGCAGATAAAATACTAAATTTGCAGACATCGATATAATACCAGCTTAATACCCCATTTCTTGCGGATACGAAAAATTGCTACCTGATAACGCCAATAACACTAGTAAAATACTAGTTATCATCACACCAAAATTCCACCAGGCATATCATCGATTAATACTTGTATTACCAGAGGTTTGCATGATACCAGGCTCATTCGAGACATTATACCACAGCATATTAAACAACAATAGCTGCCAGGCCATACAGCCATATCATAGCAGCACATAACAACCAGCAATATCATAGTACATCACAAAACATCAGTCACATGCCAGATAATACCAGAGCCATATACAAGATCATGAGTCATACCAGGATATATCAGATAGCCATATCAGACTAGTGAATTACTAGATTATACTATATACTAAGATATCACAATACTATGATCATACCAGGAACCCGTATACTATCGGGCATGTACGATCTAGGCTACAGAATCATTTTAACACTAGAAGCATCTCATTATACCAACTGGTGTGGAACCCGCACTAACACGATCAGCATAATAGTACTGCTTTCAATTAAAGTAATTGACCATATACCAAGATTCACACCAGAAATGCATCATCATTTTAATGCCAGGAGACAATTTGGTTTTACCAGCTGGTGTCAGACCACATCTCTCATGATTAATCTATTCGTTAAGGACTATCATACTAGAACTCAAACCAGAAACGCAGTATCATTTTAAAACCAGAAGAGGCAGTTGGTTACACCAGCTGGTGTGGTACTGCTTTTACTATCAATTTAATATCGATACTTTCAAATAATTTATAGAATACTTATACAAGGACTAAAAACAGTAGCACTGAATTATTTTCATATCAGGAGAGGCTTCTGATAATACCAGCTGGTGTGGGTCCATACACATCCTCTTACGACTGATACAAATACCAGTACTCTGTAATAATAAACCACAAATAGCAAAGAGTACATCACTTTATTACCAAGAGGTAGCTGATTATATCGTGGTGGTGGGCAGGACTGCTACCACGATCAATATAATACCAGTCAGTACTTTCAATTATTGTAACAAATTCTCAGATAGTGCTGTACTATGATATTTCCGGACACATACCAAGACTCATACCAAATGCGCGGCATAATTTTCCTACCAGATGAGGTAGATCATCATATACCAGCTGGTGTGGGGCAGGGCGGCTCTCACGATCACGGTCAATAATAATACCAGGAGCAGAGGCAGAGCGTCGGCACAGCTGTCGGTTACCTGGGAAAAAAAAATAATTCTATACCATGAAGGACACGTAATGTTTTCTCGTATTTTTATTATTATTGTTATTATTATTAAAATCAGTCAGTTTTTAGTACCCACCCGATTTGCGTTGGAAACATGATGACGGTGGTGGTGGTGGTGGTGGTAGTGATAAATAAATAATAGTAATAATAATAATATATAACAATAATAATAATAACTGATATCCTGTAATTACCATTATACGTGAGAGAGGAGTATGTGAGCTGGGTAGCGAAATGGCGGGGAACCGGGGGACATGGAGGGGATTTGTTTGTGGCCACCCATGACGGTATTAAGGCGTCTGAAGTGATCAGATATGTATAGATGGAATCATTATACATAATATAATCACTTCAGTACGATGAAACTTTTCATTTTTGTCTGAAGCGCCAGTTGAACTAATTATAAGAGAAATCCCTCAAGAGAGGTGGGGTCAGATTTTCATTCTCACTACTGTCAGACGATTGTGATCACCCCGCACAGTGAAGGGGTTACAACGCTGTGCCAAAGGATGGATCCTGTTTTATTCTTGATATTCCCAGACGATTTCATTCAACTTGCGAAGGACTCCTCGTAATGAAGCGAAAAAAAAACTACAGCGCAAATAGCTAGAATACGAAGACCAAAGCTGGAAAATTGATAAAGCCACCTAAGACGACACAGAAACTAAAATTACTGCCGAACTACAGTAAAAGCTAAACAAAATTTAGTTAGGAGAGCAAGTACGAAAGTTAACTGCTGTTTTCGGTGTAACATTTATCAGTTTACCTACCCGTACGAGTACAGTGCAAAGTTAATGAGAATTGGACAAAATAATAAGAAATAAACCAGTATATTCTTCGGTATATTCAACAGTATTTTAGCCTTTCAGTACGATGATGTTTTTTCGTTAACTTCAGCTAGTCGGATGATTTTAACCAGCTTAAGGACGTTCCGCAGCAATGAGGTTAATGAAGTGTAACTCCTCCCGGTCCATGTCTCGACATGTGTATAGCATTTAATAATGTGGAAAAAGATGTTATGGAATTGATTAGGTTAAACGATGCAAGATGAGTATAATTCTGGCAAAGACAAATAGTAGACCTACAAATAGTGAAGTGTTACTGTAGAAACATTTCCAGTGCAAAATTTTATTACCGTGCTGCTATACAACATGGAAGTTTTCTTCCTAAACTGAGATGAAGAATGAAATGATTTGGTGTGTGCACTTCGTAGAAAGTAATACGTTCATATTCTGTATCACCAAATATGGCATATGGTGGAGGTACTTAAGAATTCATATAGAACATAATCTAGCCTACAGTAACCAGGTCTACGAAAGTGACTGAGGCATGTATGACAGTATAATAATGATAACCATATAAGTTGTTACCTAGGTTAGGAAACCGTTACTCTATAGGGACAAAGTCGGCTGTATCCTGCAGCCTAATGATAACCTAGTTTTGCTTCTGCTATGTTCATCAAGTTTCTCATGAACTAGTCCTCCCATATGGTTATCTTGATGCATTAGCATAGGTAGGCCAGAATAATTCAAAAGCTGGAGTTTTTGTCTGCAGATGAAAAAACCATTGCAAACTGATGAAGCTAGGGGTCCTATACTTTCCTGTTATATATCTCATTTCCCTCATCAGTTCTTTGACACACTGCTGTTACATAAGGATTTCGTCTTACAGTGAAGATTGTCACTGATTCTCAAAATGAAATCAAAGTCAAGTAATCAATTAATATTATTTAAGGTAAGATTACTCTGGCACACTCCGACCTCCATGACCGCTCCATTTTCAACCTCTCTAGCCAGGGAGTAACTCGATGAGATCAGGCTTAAAATTTCATTTTTTTTCAATCCCTGGCTCAAAGTTGTATGATTTATGCACTACAGTTACCTATAGAATTGTTCTGAGTTCATACACCATCCATTTCAAACCCTAGTTAAGTTTATATTGAGAGAAAAATGAGTAAGACTTACTCACGTAATCTGGAGACATGGCTGCGAGAGGCGCAGTTTGTGTTTGTTCATCTAAATTCTCTCATTTATTATACTAAGTCAGTAGGTCACAGTGCTTATTCGATAGCATAGTTTGGACCACAGATACTTCTCCTATCGAATTATACATAGATTATGGTAGTTAACATGCATATATAGGAGATATAAAGCCTTAAATAAGGCGAAGTACAGTTTCGCATTCGACTTGCTCTCGTATATACGATGATTTCTCAGTGGAACTGCATCGCACTGCGTAAGACCTGTTACAGAATTGTAGCTGAATCTATATTCTACTGATACAGTGCAAAATTATACAAAACAAATGATTCTGAAGGCTGTGGCATTTGATGGAAGTAAGTTAACAAACACAAATGGTCGCGAGCCCCGATCAACTTCGAACGAAAACGAGTGTTCATGTTTACGCTGGTACTTTTGCGTCCGCACCGACCGCATATATATTCCGTCGAGCCGCAAGGAGACGTCACTCGCTCACTAGCTCTCGAGCAATATACACGGTCCTTGCACCAGTCGCCTGCTACAACCTTACATCACCGCCATGGCTGACGCTGCTGCTGCTCCTGCTCCTGCCAAGAAGGCCACCAAGGCAAAGAAGCCTGCACCAAAGCCCACTCACCCTGCTTACGCCGTCATGATTGCCGCTGCAGTCAAGGCTTTGAACGAGCGCTCTGGGTCCTCCCGCCAGGCTATCTTGAAGTACATCGTGGCTCATTACAAGATCGGTGATGAGAAGAAGGCTGGTGCAAGTCTCAAGCTTGCTCTGAAGAAGGGTGTGTCATCTGGTGCCCTGAAGCAGGTTAAGGGAGCTGGTGCATCTGGATCTTTCAAGCTTGTCAAGGATGAGAAGCCAGCAGCTAAGAAGGCGAAGAAACCTGCAGCTAAGAAGGCCAAGAAGCCTGCAGCCAAGAAACCAGCTGCCAAGAAAGCCGCCAAGAAACCTGCTGCCAAGAAAGCCGCCAAGAAACCTGCTGCCAAGAAGACTCCAAAGAAGGCTGCTAAGAAGGCCGCGAAGAAGCCAGTCGCCAAGAAGCCTGCGCCGAAGAAGGCTGCCAAGAAGCCCGCTGCTAAGAAGTAGATGACGAGCAAGATCGAGTCTAGGTGTTAGCGGCATCACTAGGTGCGACCCCCTATTACTTCTGTAAGAAGTGCCTAGTTTTAAGTAAATTATTGTACCTGAAAATTTTCTAATGCAAGAGTCTTCTTTGTAAATAATATATATATATATATAAATATTATAGAGTTTTTGTATATGTCTTTGTTTCTTTCTCCATGTGAGTTAAGACTGCTACTGTGGGAATATGAAAACGGGTGAAGGGTACAATTGAGTTGAAAATGAAGTCTGGGGGAATATGAAAACTTGGGTGAAGGGTACAATTGAGTATTTAAAATGAAGTTGGGAACTGAATGGTAACTGAAGCAGTTTAGAATTGGGTGTTGGAAAATTTAAGTATGGAAACTGAATGATACAATGTCTTATTCTATGGTCAGCTGATGAACGAAAACTACAGAAGTAGATTGGTGACTGAAACAGAATTGGGTGTTTGGAACCCTGTACAGTATTTGGGAATTGAGTTTTTCAAGTTTGAGTGGTCTGCTTTAGGTGATCTTTGATGTATATTGGCTATTCAGTGGTCAGCTGATGAACGAAAACTACAGAAGTAGAATGGTGACAAACAGAATTGGGTGTTTGGAACCCTGTACAGTATTTGGGAATCGAGTTTTTCAAGTTTGAGTGGTCTGCTTTAGGTGATCTTGGATGTATATTGGCTATTCAGAGCAATGAATATAAGAGGGGGCAGATGGATGAAAAAAGGCTATAAGAATGTGGGGGATTCAGAGCATAAAACCTACAACGATGGGTTGGCAAAGCTGAGGAAGAACTAGTGAACTCTTAAACTAGAAAGGTTAACTGATGAACGTGTAATCCTTAAAAGGTCATTGATAAACTTGCGAAGTAAGGCATGGAAGTTGGGAAGAGTTAACTGCTGAGTTTACTTGGGTACTTTCTGTAATTTGGTTAAGAACAATGGATAATGAAAAATCTGCAAACTGAAAACTTGGGAGGGTGAGGAAATGATAAAGGGCTATAAGAGTATTAGGAATCCAGAGCATGTTATACAACCTTCAATGATGGATTGGCAAGACTGAGGAAGGAAAAACAGTATGCTGAATAATGGAACTACCACCTATTAATAGTACTGGTAAATTTTGAAGCATTTGGAAGATGAATTTGGTAAATGCTCACGTTGAAAGCATACGTAAATGGGTTAAGTTAAAATGGTTGAAACAATTTTAAACTAAACTGTATTAGCTAATAATATTTGCTAAACGTACTTGCATGTAACACCACGATAATCATTAAGAGGAACATGTATAACTGTACTGTGAGGATGACGGGAGCAAAAGGGGTGTTGATTTATTCTGCATTTTGGGAGTGATGCCTTGGTTCGTCACCTAACAATTGTTGTAATCGAGAAATGAAACTTAAAAATGTTATATTTCGAGAGTTGTATCCTGTCACAAATAACGGCTTGTTACTAATAATTCTAAATATTTTATGGACATGTAGGCACGATAATGATTGGGTATCAATATTTGAGTAAGTGCTCTAGAGAGAAAGAAAATGGGTGTATGAGGATTACAGAAAACTGGTGTAAATAACCGTTGCTATGGCAACGTGAGCGTGGACTCTAAATTAGCAGTGTACTTTTCTCCAGCTTCCTATTTGGCTACTTAGCTTAGACATTCGTGACTAGATTGTTTAATCATGGGAGACAAGGTAAGTTTGGGTAAATATTCAACTTTTTTTTTTGTATGTATGTGATTACTCTTGTCAACGGTGAGCTGTAATTCAGCTACTGAATATGCTGAATCAAAACTATTCAACCCACCAGTACAATAACAAATTCAGTCATAAATGCAGGGATTAAGGATGACTTGGATCACTTGTACAGAATAATGTAAGTTATTGAGTACTGTTTCTTTAGGATGAGCTATATTCTGGTTACCACGATGTGATTTAGCAACCTGTTACCGTAGAAGACTTAGCTTCAGGTTTCCTGTCGTATGGGCACGTCGGCAAAATTATTTTTGGCCTCCATTAGATTTTATTCTACATGCACCACTACTCTGCAAGACTTAATAGTTACTTTTTATGATGAAAGTAACAACTGTATTTTAATTTCATTATGTTACTAGGTTAAATCAATCAACCCTGCCAAGACGAGAAGTACTGTATTTATAAATTATTATTATCATTTGTAGCGGAAGAGACCGGGGCACGTACCCTTTGCGATTGGTTTCATATTATTGAACCATTTCCTTGCAGGCTGTTTATAGCGTTTTATTGTCGACTTCCTGTAGTTTTAACTAAATACACTTTTAACTAGATACACTAAAAGAGGATATTTCTGTGATGCCAGGAAAAGTAACCACAGCAGTGTTACGATGACGTATTTTTTCACTTTTTTCTTGATATTTAAACTTATCCAAAATCTGAGAAACTTTGAAGTGGAGATGTTTTTATGAAGCATTCATCCACTCCCTCACTGCAAGAGGGTGTACCTGCAAAGCTAAATGAGGTAATAAGTTGCTGGATTTGGGGGGACATCGCAGTAAAGTGATTTGAAACATACCTGTCAATAGCTTTAGTATTATAAGTGATTTTATTGTTACCCACATCCAGTGATATTCTGACTGGGGGAAACCTCTGGAAGTGAAGCTATTATCACGAGGGGAATGGATAATCCCGGGACTATATCTTAAGATTGCCTGGATACGCATTTGTCTTTACTCATGCAGCTACCGAACACCTAACAAAATCAGTGTATATTAAAGTGGCAACAATAGACAGGCAGATAGATATGTAAACAGGTGGAAAGGGACATAAAGCAGTATGTGATTTTAGATAACTGGTACAGACTTATTTAAACTGGTTATGAATTCTTAATCGTATCGTCTCCACTGACCTTCACTAGCTTTGTAAATCCACTCGTGGTTGAGACAGTTCTAGATTTTATCCCATTTAACGCCGGACGATTTTATTCAGCTCTCATTAAGAGCCTGCGCGTTTATACTGTCGCCATTTTTCCCCATGGTCTGGTCATCTATACTCCTTTTACTCAACTTGGTCTTAAATTGCTGCATCTCCCCGAATGCCGAGGTATAACAAAAGAATATGATGCTAGTCACGAAGAACTTGAATTAAGGTTACTGTAAAAGGATGAAAATCTGGGCCAAATTAGGTAGGTATCATTCTTGTTAACACCAGACGATTTGATTCCACTTCACACCAGACGAGTGTATTCAACCGAGATATTACTTTTAGATGAGTGTGTTATTCCTCTGTTGATGAATTAGCATGAAATTTACCTAGGTTACCCCAGGATTATTTTATTCTTCTGATGGTAATGACTGTTCTGTTCAGCTGAGGGTAAGGAAGATTTTTTTTTTTTTCTGAGGGTAAGGAATTTTTCTGAGGGTAAGATTTTTTTTTTTTT
>JAGKTI010027257.1:0-13315 GCA_018397915.1 Birgus latro | reverse complement strand
AAAAAAAAAAAAAAAATGAAAGCAAGGAAGTGGTATGTGAAGAACTAGGTGTGAAGGAAACAAAGGGGATGGATATGAATATGAAAAAGAGAAGATCGAGTAAAGATAACAACAGTGCAGCAAATCTGAGCATCATGTACAGTAACGTAGATGGATTAATATCTAAGAAAGGAGAAATTGGAGACTACTTAAATGAAAATAAACCTGAAATTGTTTGCCTAGTAGAGACTAAATTTCCCCGAGATGTCGATATAAAATTATTTGGCTGGAATAATTATAAGATTTGGAGGGAGGACAGAGAAGGCAAATTTGGGGGAGGAATAGTGATATTAACCCATAATGACCTAAGAGTAAAGAATATAGAAATTGAAAATACTAAGGCTGAACTTTTGGGAGTTGTAATAGAGGACAATTATGGAGAAAAAACGGATATAATAGTTTTTTATATGCCCCCAAAAACTAGGGCATGGACAAAGGAAGATTACGAACAGTTAATAAGTGAATCCATTATTAGGCTAAAAATGTTAATTGAACGAAGAAATAGAATAATATTAATGGGAGATTTTAACTGTAGAGAAGTTGACTGGGAAAGTATGGATGCTGGGAACAATGAAGAATCATGGGGAAATAAATTAATGGAATTGATGATGGAAAACATGTTAACCCAGTTGATCAAAGAAAACACAAGAATTAGGGGTGTTGATGAACCATCCAGGCTTGACTTACTATTCACAAAGGACCCAAATGATGTGAGAAACATAACCTACCATTGCCCCTTTGGTAAAAGTGATCATCTGGTAATTGAGATGGACGTGTTAGGAGTGAGGGAAGGAGAAAGAGATGAAAAACACAGAGAAAATAGATACAATTATGGGAAGGCAGACTTTGCTTCCCTGAGGAACTTTTTCCAAAATGTAGAATGGAGTGCAATGAATATGATCACAAATATTGATGAGAAATATGAGTTTTTGATAGAAGTATATAAAACAGGAGTTACTAAGTATGTCCCAAAATTTTCTGCAGCTATGGAAAGGAAGAAGGAATGGTTTAACAACAGATGTAGGATGGCACAAGAGGCAAGAAAAAAAGCATGGAATAAAGTGAGAAGAAGGTATAGTGAAAGGGCCTGGGAGGAGTACAAGCAGGTTAGAAATGAATATGTAAGGGTACGGAGAGAAGAGGAAAGGAAATACGAAAAAGTAATTATATCTAACTGTAAAAATGAGCCGAAACTATTTTATAGGTTTGTAAATGGCAAAATGAAAGTTAAGGACAGTTTAATACGACTGAGGGATGGAGATGAAACATACGAAAGAGAGGAAGACTTGTGTGAAATAATGAACAACAAGCTGCAGTCAGTTTATGTATTGGAAGACGAATTTAGGGAGCCTGAAATGGAACCCAGGCTGATGAGAATGACCGAAATTACAGTTGACATGGATGAGATGCTACAACTGATGAAGGTTTTGGATGTGAGAAAAGCAATGGGACCAGATGGTGTGGCTGGATGGATCCTGAAGGAATGTGCCGACCAGTTAGTGTGGCCAGTTCATGTCTTTATCAAAACCTCGCTTGAAAATGGACAGTTACCTAAAGATTGGAAAAGAGCAAGTATTGTGCCAATTTTTAAGGGAGGAGATAGGGAGGATCCACTTAATTATAGACCTGTGTCACTTACTAGTATTGTTTGTAAAATCTGTGAGAAAGTTATTAGAAAAAGATGGATAAAGTATTTAGAAGAAAATGAAGTGGTAACACCAAGACAGTTTGCTTTTAGGGAAGGAAGATCATGTATTACTAACCTACTAAGTTTCTACAGTAGGGTAACAGATGTCGTACAGGAGAGAGAGGGATGGGTGGACTGTGTCTATCTGGATCTTAAGAAAGCATTTGACAGGGTACCCTATAAGAGACTATTGTGGAAGTTGAGGACATTTGGAGGGGTGCATGGGAAACTATTAAAGTGGATGGGAGATTTTTTGATAGGAAGGCAGATGAGAACAGTAATAAGAGACAAGGTTTCACAATGGAGAAATGTGACTAGTGGAGTACCCCAGGGCTCTGTCCTGGCCCCAGTAATGTTTCTGATATATGTAAATGATTTGCCAGAGGGTTTGAATAGTTACATGAGTATGTTTGCAGATGATGCTAAAATTATGAAACATATTAAATGTATTGATAGTTGTAAAGAACTGCAAGAGGACTTGGACAAACTACACAGCTGGAGCCAGACTTGGAAAATAGACTTTAATGCCATGAAGTGTCATGTATTAGAAATGGGTATAAGTGAAAGAAGACCACACTGGACATATAAAATGGGCAATGAGATGATTAGTAAAAGAAAGGATGAGAAAGACTTGGGAGTGAGTATTTGGGATGACTAGTCACCAGAAAAGCATATAACCAAAATTATTGGGGGAACTTATGGATTACTGACCAACATGAGAGTGGCTTTTAATTATATGGATGAGGAAATGTTGAGGGAGTTGATAGTGACCATGATAAGACCAAGACTAGAGTATGCGGCGGTGGTTTGGTCACCTCATTTGAAGAAGCATATTGATAAACTAGAAAGGGTTCAACGGATGGCAGTGAAGATGATACCGTGTTTAAGGGAACTCACCTACGAGGAGAGATTGGAAAAACTGAAGTTACCAACATTGCGCGAGAGAAGGGAAAGAGGTGACTTGATCACGATATTTAGAAATGTAAGAGAATTGGAAAGGGTGGATAGAGAGGATCTTTTTGTGTTGGATGATGGAAGAACAAGAGGTCATGGCTTCAAGTTGAGGAAAAGTAGATGTCTTGATGATCTCAAAAGGTTCAGTTTCCCGAACAGAAACATAAGTATTTGGAATGACTTAGACGAATAGGTGGTGCAGGCGAAAAACATTCATGTATTTAAAACTAGATTAGATGAATGTAGATATGGAGAGGGGACAACACGAGCTTAGCTCAATTCCTGTATACTACAAATAGGTAAATACACACACACACACACACACACACACACACACACACACACACACAAAATCCTTGGTGTAGCATACAATACGTCAGTGTCATTTAAAGAATGCATCACAAACATTAAAAATAAAATAACACCAAGACTCAATGCCTTGAGATCACTTGCTTATACAACATTTGGACACAATAAAGAAACCACCACCACAGTATACAAACAATATATACGTTCAGTGATGAATTATGCAAGCCCTGCTTGGGCTCCTAGCCTTACTAAAACACACTACAACACTCTACTGACCATGCAGATCAAGGCTCAAAAAATAATCACAGGCTGCACAGCTACTACACCCACAGACCACGTACATCAAGAAACCAAAGTCCTCAAAGCCAATGATCACCTAGACATGAGAGGCACCCAAATTCTCGTTGCAGCCTCCACAAACCCACACCATCCACTACACTACATGGCAGCACATCCACACACACCAAGGAACATCATAACAACACCCAGCACACGATATCATGCATAAATACTGTCATCTCTCCCCGCTCGCCTGCCTCAGACCAGCTTCCAGAGGCATATCCATACTCAGATCACTCTCTGCTCCATTCAGTCAGTAAAAGACAACACACAGCTGCATGCATGGCCTCCTGATATTCACCCTTCTGAATCCTATCTCCCTCGTGAGGACAGGGTCCATCTGGCCAGGCTGAGATGTAGGCATCAGCCAGCCCTCTTAAGTTACCATAAGAGGCTGGATGACTCTGTTGCTAATGCCTGTCCAGAATGTAACACAGCACCCCTTACTATTAAGCCCATTATTGAAGACTACATTGCACACAATCACCTACGCCAGCAACACAACATACACTCCTTGAGAGCTCTGTGGGAAAGCCCGGTCTCGGCCGTGGCCTTCCTTAGGGACTCCGGGTTGTTCGGCAGACTGCCTATGGAACTACTACTACTACTACTCTCACCAACTCAAGTTTCTCTCTATTTATTGTCACATCATACTGTGAGCCACCTTCTCTGTCAGCAACCATCACTCTACTCTTTTAGATGTTTATTTTCAAGACACGACCCTCACAAACATCTAAAAAAGTCTGCACCATGCTCCCAAGTTCAAGTTTGCTTTTTGTAAGCAGTACTGCATCATCAGCACATATCAGATTTAAGATACACCATCCTTTTGTCCATTAGTTGTATTTTCACTCTGTCATAGCCCTTAACCCCTTCCAAGTTCGTTGCAAAATGCGATATAAATTTACGTGTATAATAGGGGGTTAGGTTCTGGGAACCTGATATTTTTCTGTTAAATATATACATAAATGATCAGTTGCTATCAAAATGTCTGCTTCGGCTGCCCATGACTACAGTTTCTTCGAATGGATGTGTCAGTGCATCCTAACCTGACCTAACTGAGAGGCTTTGCCCCCTAAACTCCCATGATTTTAACCACCTAGTTTGCCACTGCTCATAACCTTGAAAGGCCCCAATACCTATCGAGCAAAAACTTCTGACAACCCATCTTATCCCGTGAAGGACCGCCTACCAGCATCACACATATTTTGGCACATTGTGTCATAAAACATCAGTTGCACAAAGTAAAGCTAGTTCTAAAAAAAAATAAAAATAAAAAATAATGAAATTATCAGCATGAAATGACTGTCCATAATTTGTACCGGGTATTGTAAACATGAGTCCAGTTATCCTGAATAAGTCAGTTAAACAGTGAAACTTTGTGTGAAAACTTACTTCTCAAGAACTGAACTCACATAATTTTTTTTACCTAACTTCTCCTGTCAGATTGTAAACTTGTCACATACAGTACTGCATGAGCTGAATTTTCTAACCTCAAGTCTGTTAGGTCTTGACAAAAGTCTCTCACAAAACCCTGTTCATACTCACTGCATTGAATGCAAATGCTCCTGAATTTCACTGCTCCATCATCATAACTTTAGAGTTTTTATCACATCCTAACAAGGAACCTGTCCACATTGTAAACACACCCGACTTATTCTTTCTGCTTATCCGAATCCTGCTTTCCCTTTGTTTGCATTAAGCTTACACACCATGTACTGTCTTGTCCAGTAGTTTTTCATTTACTTGTGAAATAAATGATTTTCCTGTGTTCTTAGCATTTTGACTGCCAGGAGGAGCACTTGTTGGACACTTAGACATTGTAACTGTGTTAGGTTAGGACCACATGGTCAGAATTCTGGCATGAAATGAGAAATGGAAAAAAAAAAAAAATGTTTATAGACACAACAGATAATGCAACAACAGGGCTGAGGCAGGCAGGTATAGGACATGCATCATGTGAGTAGGCTTGGATCATGGAACCCTAGAAACAACCAACAAAAGTACAATGGACACATTGTAAACAAATGCACCCATCTGGAAAGAGTTTTTTTTTTTTTTTTTATGTGTCCGACTCTGGGCAAAGGCTTCAATACCTGTTTCTTGGGGGCAGTGGCCTATCCCAAGGCCCAGTAGTCCTCCTACTCACCTCCACATGTCACCACTTCGGCGCTAACACCCACCATCCATTTTTAATACATGCTAGGGCTGTCTCATACAGGACTGGTGTACTGGTATTAGCGGGGGTATTTTTACAAAGACTGACGAGGAGAGTGTATGTGAGTGAGGTGGAGGGGGCGAGAGGGAGGGGGAGGCCGAGGATGAGATGGAGGGATGGAGTGGAGAGGTATATGAGAGAGGGGTGTGTGAGCTGGGAGCGTGGTAGTGAAATGGCAGGGGACAGAGTGACATGGAGGCGATTTGTTTGTGGCCACCCCGTGCGGGATTAAGGCGTCTGGCAATAGATAGATAGATAGAGATAGATTTTTACGACATGTCGGCAGGTCTCTGGTAGATCAGGAAAGTCTGCTTTATACGAATTTCGAATCCTTAAACTGTTCCCTGCCCCAGCCAGGATTCGAACCTGGGTCCATTAGGACTGCAGGCCGCCTCTTTACCACTCTTTTTCTCCTACACACTTGAATGATATTAAATGTGTTATTAAATAAATAAAGGGTGATATTAAATGCTATATTTCACCCTTTATTAAAGGGTGAAATTAAATGCTAGTGGTAGGTGGGGGTGCTCGCCATCCACTCACGTGATGTAGTGCAGCTCTTAGATGTTTGTGCTTTCCTCTCCTCCATCCTTCTTTCCTTCCATCCTGTTCTGTCTTTCTTTTCTTCATTCTCTCCTCGTCCTTCTGCCTACAGGTGACTTTACACTCTCTCTTTTGTCTTTCTTTCCTTCATTCTTTCCTCTTCTTTCTGCCTGTGGGTGACTCTGCACTGAGTGACAAGCCAAATGGTTTCCTGTACACCAGGAAACCATTTACTGTGCTGGGTTGTAACCATATAAACAAATTTTGGCGCCTGGTGGTTTAGTGGGTAATTGTCACTCCAATCGGATTGAGCCATTGCAGTTTTATATCCAAGGGGTGGTTAGAGTGTATTGCTCACGTAATGCCACTTGGATGGGTGAGGCTGGTCATTCTCATCTTAAATGTCAGGACCAAGTTGCCTAGTCCTGGGCTCCTACGTTCCTCATGGGGCAACGTAGGATTGGATGATGATGAAATTAAGTGCTCTTGTTATTGTAAGATCAGTGCTTACCTCTATCTTAAACTACGATTCTACTACAGTATAAACAGTATACATACATCATTATACAATATGTATATATATATAATACAGTGGATCCTCAATATACGAAAGGGTTAGGGACCGGAAAAAGTTCTCGTACAGCGAAATTTCGTATATTGGAGCAATTTTCCCCATTGAAATGTACAGTACATAAAAAGGGGGGGATGCATTCCAGGCCCCCTCGGACCACCCCCACCAAAACTTGACCTCTCCTATTTTGAAGTAAGTAATAACTGTAGAAGTAAGTAATACCTGTAAATTTAGAGAATGAGGTGGCCATTTTCTTGTACATCTCCATTTTCTTGGTCACAGTCCCAACGGTGGAAGCAGCAAGGCCTAAAGGACGCCCAATCTCCGAGATTCGCTGCCCCTCCTCGTGGCGTAATTTCCAATTTCCTCTCCAGAGTTAGAGTATGGTGCTGCTGCTTCATTGCAGAGGGCTCCTCTGATGCTTGAGATGATGCAGGGTGCATGGGAGGCATGTCTAAACAGTATGAAAATGTGTAGAGCTGCGAAAATATCCTCACGTGCAGCAAAGCTGCGAGGAGGGACGTGGACTGGTTCCAGGAAAATTCACCATGAAGTCAGTTCGCTGTCAGACAATTCCCTGTCAAAATATGGACGATTCCATCATTCTATAATTACAGTAGGCGCGGAAAGTATTGACGTTTTTTTGCCGACGTCATTCTTTTTCGCGTTAAGTGAAGTAGGATCAATACTACCCTCCCCTGTGATGCGAAATGAGCTGACTCTTTTTCAACGGGAGCTGGCAACTCTGCTTGATAGGTTTGGCACCACAGGAGCAGGCTCAGTAATGTTTGGGCAGCCACAGGAGGAGGATTGTCTCTGTGTGTGATGCACCATGAGGGCATGTTTTGACTCAGATAACACAGTTATTTAGTTACCTACCACATTCTCATCATGCCTAAAGTAACCACAAACAAGGACAAACGTGTGGAAGTGATTACTTTATACAAAGCTGGCCACAAACTCCCATTTATTGCAAATCAGATGGTGTTAGACTGAGGACAGTGCAGAGACTGGTGAAGCAGTTCAATGACAGTGGGGAGGCCATTCCTCCCACTCCACTTCCCAAGACTGGGAGACCTCGTAAGACAACCTTCAGGACCCGTCAGCTGATCTCAAGGCAAGTTAGCAAGGATCCAAGGCTAACAGCACGGGATTTAAAAGAAAAGAACCCACAGTTGCTGGCAGATGTGTCTGTCAGAAGTGTGCAGCAGCTGTTGCATGACGATCTGGGCTACAGGAGTTTTTGTGCTCGTAAAAAACCACTGCTAACTGCACTTCAGAAGAAAAAGAGAGTAAATTTTTGTAAGAAATATCTTGCCTGGAGTGAGGAGCAATGGAAAACTGTGCTTTGGAGTGATGAGTCAACATTTACTGTCACTGGTACCCCTTCATCACGAGTGTACCGCAAACCAGGCAGTGACCCCCTGGATCCTAAGTACACTTCCAAGTTTGTTAAATACCCAGCCTCACTCATGGCTTGGGGCTGCTTTACATATTATGGTGTTGGTAGGTTGGTAATTCTACCTGCAAATGAAAAAGTGAACCAGAACAATTATTTGGAGCTCTTATGTGATGTTTTAAGTGACTCTTTTGATAAAACCAAGGCAAGAGTATTTATGCAAGATTCTGCCCCTGCACATGTTGCAAAGTCAGTGAAACAGTGGCTAACAGACTGTGAGGTTCCCTTTATTCGAGATTGGCCCGGAAACAGCCCAGATATCAATCCCATTGAGAATTTATGGGCGCACATGAAGCGGCAGCTGCGTAGTATGGACACATCATCTTTGCCTAAACTTGAGGCTGCAGCTATGGAGCAGTTTTAGTCCGTCTGTTCTGCAAAACTACGCCATCAGTCTCCCCAGACGCCTTAAGAAGATAATAAAGGTGAAGGGGAATGCCAGTAAATACTAAATTCAAAGGTGAGTGTTAATTTATTTGTTTTTCCTTGCTAACTGCAAGAATGTTTTCTTTTTTTAAGATGGTGTCAACACTTTCTGCGCCTACTGTACAGTACTTGCAAAATTAACTGATATGTAAATAAATGGCGGGGAATTGTCCTGACTCCGAAAAGTCTGATGGCGAATTGTCTTGTTATTGTTGTGACGACCATGCCACAAGCGAGCATGGCGCTGTGCAGCTCGCTGATTTTGAATTTTTCGTATTTCCTTTTGTGTCGCTTTTCGTATCATCAAGACAGTTACCTTTCGTATAGTGGAATTTGTTCAATATTCATCGCTTTCGTAACATTGAATTTTCGTTTAACAGGTTTTCGTTTACCGAGGATCCGCTGTATATGTATAGATATACTGTATATATACTATATATATACATATGTATATACTGTATATACAGGGTGATTCACGAGTTTCTCCGGAAACTCTGGAAAATGCAAGCTTATGTAGTTCTAAGCATAAAATACTCTATAAGTATAGGTATTTAATGTAATGGTGTACAAGTGGTGAAATTTTCAAATCTGACAGATGTGAATGTGAGGCGCCCCATCATGTTGAAAAATGATACGTCGCCGTGTCTTCAGAGGCACATCTTTAAGTAACAAGGGAAGTTCATCTCTGATAAAATTAATATAGACATCTCCTCTAAGCCTCCCTTCAAAGATATGAGGTCCAGTCAGCTGGATGTCAATCTTACCGCAACACACATTAACTGAAAATCGGTGTTGAAAGTTCCGTTCAACTGTCTCCTTGGGATTTTCTTTTGACCACTAATGTGCATTACGAGTATTAAGTGATCCACTGTGGGTAAATATGGCTTCATCAGTGTATAAAATGTACTTGCACAGCTGAGGATGATCTGCTAGCCAAGTACAGCAGTAAAGTCGTTGAGCTGAATCCCCGGGTTGTAGATGCTAATCTTGTTGTACTTGATATGGGTACAGACCTTCCCTCTTTAATGTCCTCCATACCTTCGCTTGTGGAACACTAAGTCGGGATGAAATTCTTCTGTACTGATGCTAAGGCTGCGATGTACCATTCCTACTATGCGTCGTACTTCAACTTGCCTCTCCATGTAGACGTGGTAAAAGACTTATGCATCTGGGCTCCTGTTTGGGTATTTCCGTCTGTATTCTCTTGCTGATGCTTCAGCATTCTCATTGGAGAACCCATAGATAAAAATCATATCTGCATACCCCACGTTTGTAAAAGTGAATGGCATTGTAGTGAAATATGGGTGAAACCGTCCCTGTAATAAATAGGCCTACTACACTCGCCAGCACTTGGCAGGAAACTGTCAGTCGAGTATCACTGGTATTGCATCTTTGCCATGTTTACTCCTTCAATAGTAGATTTATTTGTTACTTTAAAGTGACATACTTGTCTATGTAGAACAGTTACTTACCTGATGACTAATGAAAGAATAGTTTCATTTAGAACGAGAAAAACATGCAAAATTTAAAAGAAAATTGAGTAACCTGGCAATACAGCAAGACCGCCACCACCTGGCCGCCTCTCATTCACAAGTCAGATTTGGAAATTTCACCACTTTTAAACCATTACATTAAATACCTATACTTATAGAGTATTTTATGCTTAGAATTCCATAAACTTGCATTTCCCAGAGTTTCCGGAGAAACTCGTGAATCACCCTGTATATATATATATATATATATAGGAGTAGACTGTAGCACCAGTCGAGCAGGGCAGTACTCCCAAGGAGGATGGAAAGGTGATGACAGGGAGAGCTGGAGCTCCCGTTTCATCAGCCCTCAGGACTTGTTCCTGACCATCCCCCTTTGCTGAACTTTTTCAGTGTCTCAGTAACACAGAGAGTAGACCAGCATGCTCTCGAATACAAGTTTCTCCAACTGTCAACACCAAACTACATACACGCTACACACTACACTTCCTTTTCAAATTTTTTTAAAAATGGCTTCTGAAAATCGTTCTTCAGAGTCCCCAGGGGGGGGACCATAAATGCCCCCACCATCTGCCCCTCTCCCGGTGACAACTCTCAGAGCTGCCTGGAACCACTGTCTGACTCACTCCTTCATTTCTGTAACATTTGTGGCCTTTCCTCTAACTTTCGCTCTGTTGAGCACCACCTCTTCTCCTCTAAACCTCACCTTCTCTTTCTTTCTGAGACTCAGCTGTCTGAGACAACCGACAGCAAACCCTTTTCTGTATCCTTCTACTTTCTCTATTCGCATTTCAAAGCCAAAGGTGGCTGTTGTGTATATGTATGCAACGATCTATCTTGCTCTTGTGTTCCTGAACTTGATTCGGCTCTCCTGTCATTCTCTGACTAAATATATCTTTGCTGTTTACTTATCTCCTAATTCTACTGACTATCAAAAATTCTTTGACTATCTTACTTCTATGAAGGAGCACATTCTATCCAATTCTCCTTTCTCTGAAATCTCCATTTTAGGAGATTTCAATGTTCACCACCACCTTTGGCTCTCCTCTCCTTTCACTGATCCACCTGGTGAACAAGCCTACATCTTTTTCTATCCTTAATGACCTAGAGCAGCTTGTACAGCACCCTACCCGTATCCCTGACCGCCTTGGAGAGAGTTCCAACATACTTAACCTTTTCGTAACAACTAATCCTTCTGCTTACACTGTTAATCTTTTCTCTCCGTTGGGCTCCTCCGATCATAACCTTATTACCTTAACCTGTCCTATTGCTCCAGTACAGCCAGTGGACCCTCCAAAGAAACGCCGCCTGTGGCACTTTGGAGCTGCAGATTGGGAGGCCCTCAGGCAGTACTTCTTTGATTTTCCTTGGAATGATTATTGCTTCCATGGCCGGGAGCCATCAGAGTGTGCCCTGCGTATTACGGAGGTTATTCTCTCAGGCATGGAAGCATACATTCCTTTTTCATATCCTCTGAATAATGCAAGAAAGCCTTGGTTTAATCACGCTTGTTCTAATGCTGTCCGCAACAGAGAGAGGGCCTTTAAAAGGTACCGGAGCCAACCCACCCCTGAATCTATCTATCTATCTATCTATCTATTGCCAGACGCCTCAATCCCGAACGGGGTGGCCACAAACAAATCGCCTCCATGTCACTCTGTCCCCTGCCATTTCACTACCACGCTCCCAACTCACACCCCCCTCTCTCATATACCTCTCCACTCCATCCCTCCATCTCCCGGAATCGTGCTAAGTCTGTTCTTCGCTCTGCTAAAAATAATTTCATCCGTGCTAAATGTTCCCAACTCGAATTCTTCTCACTCCTTTTGGCACCTTGCCAAAAACCTTTCTAACAGCTTTACCTCATCATCCTTCCCTCCTCTTTTCTACTCTGATGGCTCTGTAGCTATTTCTTCTACTGATAAAGCAGATCTCTTTGCTCAGACTTTCTCCTCTAATTCTACCTTAGACGATTCCGGTGCTGTTCCTCCATCACTTCCCCCCTCAGACATCCTTATGACTGGCATTAAAATTTCTTCAGCTGATGTATTTTCTGCCATCACTGGCCTCAATATTAACAAGGCATATGGGCCTGATGGAGTCCCTCCTGTTGTCCTCAGAAACTGTGCTTCTGTGCTTACACCCTGCCTAGGTAAACTCTTTCGCCTTTGTCTCTCAACTTGTACCTTTCCTTCTTGCTGGAAGTTTGCTCTCATTCAGCCAGTCCCAAAGAAGGGTGACCATTCCCAACCCTCTAACTATCATCCAATTGCTTTAACATCCTGTGTATCAAAAGTCTTCAAATCAGTTCTTAACAGAAAAATTTTAAAGCATCTTTCCTGTCACAACCTTCTTTCTGATCGTCAGTATGGGTTCCATCAGGGACGCTCCACTGGCGACCTTCTCACCTACCTTTCAGACTCCTGGTCATCCTCCTTTCAGGACTTTGGCGAAAGCTTTGCCTTTGCACTTGACATCTCAAAGGCTTTCGATCGAGTCTGGCATAAATCTTTGATTTGCAAACTGCCCTCTTACGGTTTCTATCCTTCTATCTGTGACTTCATCTCTAGCTTCCTTTGTGGTCATTCTGTAGCTGCTGTTGTAGACGGCCATCGTTCTTATCCTAGACTTATCAACAGTGGTGTTCCTCAGGGGTCTGTCCTATCAACTCTCTTTCTTTTATTCATTAATGACCTTCTAAGTTGTACATCTAACCCTATCCACTCATATGCTGATGATTCCACCCTTCACCTTTCCATTCGATTTTCGCAATGTCCATCTCAGCAGTTGCTTCACCAAACAAGGGATGAGGCTATGGCACACCTAATGTCTGACTTGGCTCATATCTCTGATTGGGGTAAAAATAATCTTGTTATTTTTAATGCATCGAAAACTCAGTTCTTACACTTATCAACCCGACAAAATCTTCCTCAGGATTACCCACTAATGTTTAATAATGTTCAGCTCAGTCCTGCATCATCCTTGAACATGCTAGGGGTTTCATTCTCTCGGGATTTGTCTTGGAAAGAACATATTACATCTCTTGTGAAATCTGCTTTCAAGAGATTAGGTGTGCTGGGCCGGCTCCGAACTTTCTTTACCCCTTCACAGATGTTGATCTTGTACACGGGTTTTATTCGCCCGTGTATGGAGTACAACTCTCATGTGTGGGGAGGCTCCCCACATGCAGTTCTTCTCAATAGGGTGGAGTCAAAGGCTTTTCGTCTCATTAACTCTCCTCCTCTTACTGATTCCCTTCAACCTTTGTCTCTTTGCCGCA
>JAGKTI010027255.1:0-13316 GCA_018397915.1 Birgus latro | reverse complement strand
GGAGAGGTATATGAAAGAGGGGGGTGTGAGTTGGGAGCGTGGTAGTGAAATGGCAGGGGACAGAGTGACATGGAGGCGATTTGTTTGTGGCCATCCCGTTTGGGATTGAGGCGTCTGGCAATAGATAGATAGATAGAACTCCACCACCAGTTTTCATAGGTAAGCTGAATAAATTAATGCCTTATGTAAGCAGAATAAATTGAAGCCTCACCTAAGCAGAATTAGCCTGACGTTAACTAGATTAAAAATAAAATATGTCCTCTGCCTGATGGGGTTATGAATCAGAGGCACACATACGATGATTCTAAGATATAAATATTTGCTCTATCGTTGATGGTCTTTTCATTTTATTTTTGATGTCTGCAGGGAATTTTACTGAGCATTGGAGATAAATTAGAAGCTGGAAGGGTTAGATGTAGTCTGACCCCATAACAACCAGAGGGATCTAAATAGTCTGGATAGCAATAATTGAGTAGAAAGAAGTCAGACTGAAGGGGTTATTTGCGTCTGATACACACTATGTATCCATTACATAGACTTTTGTTTGAGTAGCATCAACACCCGATACGCACTATGTATCAAGACCCAGTCTGTGGCCACATACTGATATGTGATGTCTCTCGAAGTATTATAAACTTTCTAGTCTCGGCTGACTGCTGCACGCAGCCGCTCGGTCGAGGCACCTTTCTTGGTGAGACAATCAGCCAGTTGTTGTGATGTATCCACCCAAGATACTTCATCAATCTCCCCTCGCTCCAACATGTCTTGTAATACAGCAATATCAATGTGCAATCTCCTGTCTTCTACGCTCCTACAGGAGTAAAGGGTGTCCACCAGACTGTTGTTGTCGACAAAACACTTTATTTTGATCTTTTCACATCCAGAAACCTCACGCAATATGTTGGCGAGATATACAGCAGTCTCAGCACACTCAAGCAGCACCAGTGCCTCAGCAGATAAAGTAGATTTGACGACCCTCCTGATCTTTCTTGTCTGCCAGAATGTAGGACATCTTGCCTCACTAGCATCTCGTAGGAAGATCACAAAACTTCCCTGAGACCCATTGCCTACAAGATTGGCAAATGAGGCATCCGAAAAGCACTCTATATGACAGTCCTCGATCGGCCCCATTCTTGGAATGTATAGCTTCATGTTGTCAGTCTTCACCCTTGAGATCACCTTATTGAGTCTAAGCAAATCCGCTACAGTAGCTCGGTTGCTATTCACGCTCAACTCACACATCAAAGGCAACATCTGGCCGAGTGTGTGTGGCAGTCCAATTGAGTTGCCCAATTAATGCTCGGTACTCTGTTTTCTCAGACTCGGACAGCTCCCCTGATTTTACTTCTGCACGATGTTTACTCAGCGTGACTGGTTTCAGAGATGAAGCTTACTTGAATAGATCTAGCGTAATGTCGTCATCGATGTTGGAGATGACATTGAGACCAACGTATCTGAAGGCTTTTGATTCTGAACTGCCGATGAGGAATATTTGACTCAAACGGTTTATCACTTGCTGTTCGAACTCATGTGTACCAGCCCAAAGGAAGTCGTCGACGTAGATGCATACAATGCCTTCGACTTTGCCACCATTGCTCCAAGAGAACAACGCTGAATCCAGTGATGACACTTTAGCTCCGAGACTCAACAACTGATCTTTTACGCGCAGATACCAATGCCTAGCAGCATCACAAAGGCCGTAAACAGTTTTCTTTAGTCTCCATAACTTACCATTTGCATATTCAGCCGGAGGACGTAAGTGGACAGCTTTCTCAATGTCGTTACCTTGCAAGTAGGCAGCTTTCACGTCCATAGTGTGGCAGTCCCAATGGTTAGTGGAGGCCAAAGAATGTGCCAAACGCATTGCTTCTTTTGAACAAGTAGGCGAGTCTTTTCGGAGATCCACTGTGTCTTCCTCAAATCCTCTGGCGACTAAGCGGGCCTTAACAATAGGCTTTCCATTTTTCAATTTTTCCGTCACAACCTGTCGAACCGTTATGGCACCTTGCCCAACATCATCTACTTCCTCATACACATCATTATTCTGCCAACTTGCAATTTCATTTTCCTTAGCGCATAATACGGCCTCAGAGTTGAAAAGGACAAGCATTTCTGAGTCATCATCAACCACTTCCCATTCGCTAAGATCCTTCTCCAAATCTATCCAATCAATGCTGCCATCAGAGTCCCTCTTCAAATTATAGCAGTGTTTGTACTTTCCAGTGGCTTTACCTGCCCGACTCATAATCCTTCCAGACACCAACTAGCCACTTTCTGAATGTATTCCCTTTATACGTTGACCAACAGAAACTTTGGGAGGCTGATTAATCGGAACAGAAACTGTGGGAGGCTCATCAATTGGAACCACACCATCTTCCGACTCGTCATCTGGTGGATAGTCATTTAACACTTGCGGAGGATCGTCATTAGGCTCCTCCTGGACAACATTGTTCTTCTCATCACTGCTGACACCACTTTCAACTGTAGTATCTTGCTCTGGCGCATGCGCTAGACGACATACATGCACTCACACGTATACACCGCCGTGTCTCACCAGAATTTGTTTCCCATCTCTGCCTATTACAATTCCGGGACTGTGCCACTCATGACTGTCATTTCTTTTGTAGAAGACTTCATCTCTATTTCGGATGTCGTTTAAGTCACTCGAACGTACGTTGTGCCCTAGCCAAACGTTCATCGGATTCGGTCTTTATAAACTCTTGTCTAGCTAAATAAAGAGCGTTCAAGTTCTCTCACAATTTTCGATGGTGATGAAGGTTCCAAGGCTGGAGGATCATTTGCGTACACATTAGGCAGGCCAGGGTTTTGACCAAAAACAAGTTGGTTAGGAGAAAAGCCTGCGTAGTTGGTGAGAGCATTTCTTGCCGATACTGCCCATGCCAAGGTCACATCCAATT
Source organism: Birgus latro (assembly GCA_018397915.1). NCBI lineage: Eukaryota > Metazoa > Arthropoda > Malacostraca > Decapoda > Coenobitidae > Birgus > Birgus latro. The sequence goes on along the minus strand of JAGKTI010027255.1, from coordinate 10,398 downwards.
CACACTGGCTATCAGCCATTATCTTCCTAACAATGTCACCAATGACTGCATTTTGACGCTCACAGACTCCGTTGCTCCAAGGACTCTCTGCAGACGTTGTCATGATCTTGATATTGAAGGCCTCTCCCAATGCTCGCATTTCCGCATTGTTGAATTCACAGCCATTGTCTGAGAATTTTTCTAGGTGCGCCAAACACAACAATCCAGCCCCGAAATATTCCTTTGATAATGGTGGGCGCACACTTATCCGCAATTACTATTGCATTACAATACCTGGTCGTCAAATTAACAAGGACTAAGAGATAATGCCTTCCCCAAGCTTTTAAATCCTCGTTAAACTTAGACGCCATGGGCAAACTGACTACGGGTCGGGGCTTGGCTTTCTTAAATCTGCAACAGACTGTACAAGCATCAGATACAGCCTTGATAGCCCATTCCAGTTTTGAACCTTTAATTCCCGCATCTGTGATCAGTTTAATTAATTTTGCCGATGTTGGGTGTCCAAATTGCCTGTGAAGCTTCAAAGTGGTTTTTTTCTACATCACCCCCACGAGATGCCAACATGATTGTTTCACAAAAATCACGACTTAGTCATAAAGAAATTGAGAGTAAGTAATGGCCTGAAGATGAGGACTTTAAATCAATGATAGTTCCAAAAATTTTGACCTGGTCAGTTCCAAGGTTAATCAACATTTTTGCTTTTTTCATGGAATGTCTACTCAACAGCAAGGGGATATTGCAGTCCACAACATCAGTCACGATGGTAGCACGCATGTTTCCAATGTAGCAGGGCAGAGTAACACATTTGAGGGAAGAAACTGTGACACCATCAGCAAAAGTACGATTCAGGGCAGATTTCATATTTTCGTATGTCACCTCAGTTATCGCGGACATCACTAGTTGTTGCTCACTGTCTGAAAGTTTGCATGCAGCTAAGAGCATAAAAGCCATCACAGAATTTGGAAGTTCTATGCCATGCTTTGTAAATTTGAATAAAACATGCTCAAATTCTGTCACGAACTCACGAATGTTCATATCACCGGCTCTTCTGAAGTTGTACAACTCGTAAAACGATGCAAACTGTCGACGTCCTTAGTCCACGAGAAATAAACCGTCTAATTTTTTCAGCAGGGTCTGAACACCATCCTTCTGCTTCAGAACATCCGCATCAATCTCCGAAGACGCCACCCTCGCTTTTCCAGACAATGACAGGTGAATAGCTAAGGCTTGTTTTTCTTTCGCCAAGTCCGTCAGTTCGCACCAAATGTCGATGTCTTTTTTCCAGCTATCATAAGCAGAATCATTTTCAAGTTTAGGAGGCCACTTGGTCGAACACGACGCCATTTTTCGAACTACGCTCTGCTACCAGTGTAGGAACTAGGCAAACCACACTCACCAGCCTCACATGAACTGCCCAAGGACCCTGGTTGCATACCTCAGAAACCTTCCGATGACATCATCACTCGTGACTTAGCAGGTGTGTGCACGCGCACACACACTAACAACAAAATGCACTAACACTTACCTTTATAAAGATATCTCTTATCATCATATGGAAGGGGTTATTGAAGCCTATTACCTGACCATTTGTTTCGAAATTTGTCAAAACTGCGGTATTGAAATCTTGCCTAGCACACCTGCATATAGATAGTTTCAGCGAATAATATATTGAAATTAACTCAGTTGGCTAAAAATGCCAGTTTATTCATGGAAACAGTCCAGCCGGCTTTCATAATGTTGAAAAATCTGCTGGCTTTCCAGATTTTCTGTCCACTGCTTAACAAAAACGCAATTAACATTACGAAAAAAGCAGGTCAAACCGTCCATAATATTCAGTTGATTGGAAAATAGGTCACTTATTAAACTCTGATTTTTAACTTGACTAATGAACTCGGGGAGAAAAAAAATGATGAACTAATGAACTCAGGGGGAAAAAAATGACGAGAATGCTCTACTTACCTCCTGATTCCATGGCTGCCGAGTGCTAAATGGTAGGAAGATTGTAATGTACTCTTCATCACCTCTGCTACCCCAAAGTTGCCATGTCTCCATTAAATGCTAAATTTATCATTGATTTTTTTTTCTTAAATATTTGTTATAGGGCATTTTGCTCAATCGTATATTGTTCTCGTATGTTAAGTAAGGGTATTGTAGGTGTTATGTGCTGATTTAACTCATAGTGCGAAAAATAACCTTATGTTGGACTTTAGAAAACTGTGAATATTTCAGCTCTAATGTGCTTTTTCGACATTTACGAGGCTTAATATGCATCTAAGTGAGGCAGATTAATATGGGTAAATTAAGGAAAAACATTGGTTAATTGAGGGTGGTTAGGTAGCCTCTTCTCTCGCTCCCACACCTTGCTGCTCATCTTCACGCCTGTATTGAAGGTTTTACTATTTCATTATTATTAGTTTTTCTGTCTTAAGTATGCTTATTCAGTAGTTACTGATGTACGCAGGCAAGGAAGCACAAACTTCACCAATAGATGGCACTTGTGAGGCCTTTCGAGGAAAAATATGAAAACAGTTGGTGGCTTCTGACTGATCGAGATGATGGCGTTAGACAGTATCTGTGATATCTCCAGAAACTAGCATTTTTTTTTTCATTTTCTACATCTTTGATTCACAAACGCCATCTATAGGCCGAATTTTATGCTTCCCTGCCTGCTGCCCCCCCCCCCTTCCCTTGCTTTTTTTCAGTGTTCATTTTTTGTTTCCATTTTTTTTTATCAAGTATTTAATCCCTTCAGAACCATGTCTTATTTTATTCTATCTACCACTAGACGATTTTACTCATATATGGGAAGTCCTCTCGTTGTGAAGCAATTAGTGGATAGTTTGTAATCCACTCCCTGTTAATATGAATAAAGTCGTTTGGTGGTAGCAAGAATCAACAAGGATAGATAGACAGATAGATAGGCAGATATAGATAAGTAGGTAGGTAGGCAAGTAACAAAACCCATTTACTTTCATTATTTTTATTTCAGAGGAACATCGTGAACACAGAAGACATCAAATACATAAAGAAGGCTTAGAATTTCGCTACAGATTCCACGAAGCTCACCAAGGCACACATCAACTTCCGCTGAGTCCTACCCTTCCCTTAGAATACGACCCTGAGTGGCTACATCCAAATCCCCAGTGGTAGGACGGGGACAGGAGGGATACGAGTGGTGTCCATCAGTCTGACCAGCCCCAGCAGTCGACCTGGGGTTCTTCCAGGTGCCAGTTGGATGTGCTAATCACTGCACCACCGCCCCAGGGCACACTATCACCAAGGCACACCACTACGACACACCACTATGACACACCACTATGACACACCACTATGACACACCACCAGGACGTATAACTAGGACACCACCAGGACAACACCAAGTCATCAGGACAGGTCATCAGGACAGGTCACCAGGACAGGTCACCAGGACACGTCACCAGGACTCATTGCCAGGGCATCAACAGGACACATCACCAGGGCATCAACAGGACACATCACCAGGGCACATCACCAGGGCATGTCACCAGTACACACAGCCAGGTCGTCACCAGGACACACAGCCAGGTCGTCACCAGGACACATAGCCAGGTCGTCACCAGGACACATAGCCAGGTCGTCACCAGGACACAGCCACAGGATATGTCACCAGGAAACATCGCCAGGACATGTCTTCAAGACACAACACCATGACACTGCCAGGATGCATCACCTGGACACATCACCAGGACGTCACCTGGATGCATTGCCAGGACACGTCATCAGGACACGTCATCAGGACACGTCGCCATGTCATCACCAGGATACATCCACAGGATATGCCACCAGGAAACGCCACCAGGAAACACCACCAGGAAACGCCACCAGGAAACGCCACCAGGAAACGCCACCAGGAAACGCCACCAGGAAACGCCACCAGGAAACGCCACCAGGACATATCACCAGGACATATCACCAGGACACATCACCAGGACATTGCCAGGACACATCACCAGGACACATCGTCAGGACATTGCCAGGGTGCATCGTCAGGACATTGCCAGGGTGCATCGTCAGGACATTGCCAGGGTGCATCGTCAGGACATTGCCAGGGTGCATCGTCAGGACATTGCCAGGGTGCATCGTCAGGACATTGCCAGGGTGCATCGTCAGGACATTGCCAGGGTGCATCGTCAGGACATTGCCAGGGTGCATCGTCAGGACATTGCCAGGGTGCATCGTCAGGACATCACCTGGATATCACCTGGATGTCACCTGGTCACATTGCCAAGACACATCCCCAGGACATGTCATCAGGACACATCGCCAGGACATGTCCCCTGGATGCATCAGGACATGTCACTGGTACACATCGCCAGGTTGTCATCAGGACACAACACTAGGACATTGCCAGGGTGCATCACCAGGACACATCACCTGGATGTCACCAGGACATCACCAGGACGTCACCTGAATCCATTGCCGGGACACGTCATCAGGACATCACCAGGACATGTCACCAGTAAACATGGCCAGGTCGTCACCAGGACACATCCACAGGACATGCCACCAGGACACATCACCAGGACATTGCCAGGGTGCAATCACCAGGACACATCACCTGGATGTCACCAGGACACACGTCACCTGGATCCATTGGCAGGACGTCATCAGGACACATTGCCAGGGCATCACCAGGACATGTCACCAGGAAACATCACCAGGACATTGCCAGGGTGCATCATCAGGACATCACCTGGATGTCACCTGGTCACATTGCCAAGACATCCCCAGAACACATTGCCAGAACATGTCACCAGGACACGTCATCAGGACATCGCCAGGACACGTCACCAGGACACATCGCCAGGACACGTCACCAGGACGCATCACCAGGACGCATTACCAGGACGCATCACCAGGACACACCACCAGGACACACCACCTGGATGTCACCTGGTCACATCACCTGGATGTCACCTGGTCACATCACCTGGATGTCACCTGGTCACCACCAGGACATCGCCAAGGGACAAACACCAAGGGACAACACCTGGATGCATCACCAGGACAAGTCACCAGGATGTATCACCAAGACACATCATCCTTGATACGTTATGGTGATGCATCCTGGAAGTACCCTTGTGATGTGTCCTGGTTACATGTCTTGGTGGTGTGTTCTGGTGACATCCTGGCAATGTGTCCTTGTAACATGTCTTGGGAATGTGTCCAGGTGATGTCCTGGCGATGTGTCCTGGTAACGTCCTGGCGATGTGTCCTGGTAACGTGTCTTGTGAATGTGTCCAGGTTACGTCTTGGGAATGTGTCCAGGTTACGTCTTGGGAATGTGTCCTGGTGACATGTCCTGGTGATGTGTACTAGCAACATGTCTGGAGATGTCTTGGTGACGTCTTGGCTATGTCCAGATGACTTATGTCCTGGCAATGTGTCCATGGGACATGTCCTGGCAATTTGTTCCAGTGGTGAAGTCACCTGCACGTCACCAGGACACTACACCAGGATATCCCCAGGATTGCCAGGACATGTCACCAGGACACGTCACCAGGACACGTCACCAGGACACGTCACTAGTACACATCCCCAGGAACATCACCAGGACATTGCCAGGGTGCATCATCAGGACACATCACCAGGACACATCATCCATGATGCATCATGGTGATGCATCCTACCAGTACCCTGGTGATGTGTCCTGGTGATGTGTCCTGGTGACATCCTAGTGACATCCTGGCAACATGTCTTGATGTCTTTGTGACATACCCTCTGGATGTGTCCAGGGGACACATCCTGGCAATGTGTCCTGGTGACATCGTGTGGATGTGTCCTGTCCTGATGACGTCCTGGTGACACATCTTGGCAATGTGTCCAGGTGACATGTTCTGGTGGTGTCTTGGTGACGTCTTGGTGACGTCTTGGTGACATGCCCTTGGGATGTGTCCAGGGGACGTCCTGGTGACATGTTCTGGCAATGTGTCCTGGTGATATTGTGTGGATGTGTCCTGTCCTGATGACATGTCCTGGTGTTGTCTTGGTGACATCCTGGTGTCGTCTTGGTGACGTCTTGGTGACGTCTTGGTGACATCCTGGTGTTGTCTTGGTGTTGTCTTGGTGACATCCTGGTGTTGTCCTGGGGATGTGTTCTGGTGACACATCCTGGCTATGTGTCCAGGTGACATGTCCAGGTGATGTGTCCAGGGGCCATTATCCTGGCGATGTGTCCTTGTGATGTCCTGTGAATGTGTTCTGGTGATGGCCTGACGATGTGTTCTGGTGATGGCCTGACGATGTGTCCTGGTGACGGCCTGATGATGTGTCCTGGTGACGTCCTGGGAATGTGTCCAGTTGACGTGTCCTGGCAATGTCCTAGGGATGTGTCCTGGCAATGTGTCCAGGTGACATGGCCTGATGACGTCCTGGGGATGCCCTGGTGGTGACATGTCCTGGGGGTGTCTTGGCGACATCCTGGGAATGTGTCCTGGTGACATGCCTGGGGATGTCCTGGCAATGTGTCCAGGTGACATCTTGGTCACTGTCCCAGTGACATGTCCTAGTGACATCTGATGATGTGTCCTGGTATGTCCAGGGGACGTGTCCAGGGGACGTGTCCAGGGGACGTGTCCAGGGGACATGCCCTGGTGATGTGTCCAGGTGACGTCCTGTGGATGTGTCCAGGTGACATGTCCTGAGGAAATGGCATGGTGACGTCCTGGAGATGTCCTAGTGACATGACCTGGGGATGTGTCCAGGTGACGTCCTGGCCATGTGTCCAGGTGACATGCCCTCATGATGTGTCCTGGCAATGTGTCCTCGGGACATGCCCTGGTGACACGTCCTGGCAATGTGTCCTCGTGCCATGTCCTGGTGACGTCCTGTGGATGTGTCCTGGTGACGTCCTGTGGATGTGTCCTGGTGACGACCTGGCGATGTCCTGGTGACGACCTGGCGATGTCCTGGTGACGACCTGGCGATGTCCTGGTGACATGTCAGCAATGTGTCCTGGCAATGTCCTGGGGATGTGTCCTGGTGGCATCCTAGTGATGTGTCTTGGCAACGTCCTGGGGATGTGTCCAGGTGAAATGTCCTGTTGATGTATCCTGATGACATGTCCTGGTGAAATCCTGGGGATGTGATGTGGTGAAGTCCTGGCAATGAGTCCACGTGAAATGTCCTGGTGGCATCCTGGGGATATGACATGATGACGTCATGGGGATGTGTCCTTGTGACGTCATGGGGATGTGTCCTTGTGACACCCTGGCTGTGTCATTGCGACATGTCCTGGCGATGTGTCCTAGTGACATGTCCTGGGAATGTGTCCTGGTGACGTCCTGGGGATGTGTCCTGGTGACATCCTTAGGATGTGTCCTGGTGACATCCTTAGGATGTGTCCTGGTGACGTCCTTAGGATGTGTCCTGGTGACGTCCTGGGGATGTGTCCTGGTGACATGTCCCAGCAATGTGTCCAGGTGACATGTCCTGGTGATGTCTGTGACAAGTCCTGACAATGCATCCAGGGGACATGTCCTGGTGATGTGTCCTGGTGATATGTCCTGGCGATGTGTCCAAGGGACGTCCTGGCAATGTGCCCTGGTGATGACATCACTAGGACACATTACCAGGACGTCACCAGGACACTTCGCCAGGACATGCCACCAGGACACATCATGACACCACCAGGACGCATCACCAAGGCACATCACCTGGATGTCACTTGGACACATTGCCAGGACACCACCAGGACATATCGGCAGGACGCATCACCTAGACACCATCAGAACACATCGCCAGAACACATCGCCAGGACACCACCAAGACATCACCAGGACGCATCACCAGGACACCGCCAGGACACATCATCAGGACACCGCCAGGACACATCACAGGATACATCATCAGGGCACACCACCAGGAAATCACCAGGACGCCTCATCAGAACACATCACCAGGACGCATCAGAAGTACACTGCCCAGACACATCACCAGGACACCGCCAGGACGCACCACCGGGACACATCACCAGGACACTGCCAGGACGAACTACCGGGACACAGCACCAGGACACCAAGTACCTGTGCAAAGAATAAAATGTAAACTGAAAAGTAGCAGCAGTATCGTACTTGGGATGTATTGCTCACATAATGCCACTCAGGGAAGGGTGAGGCTGGTCAACCTTGCCATAAACGTCAGGAATGAATAGTCTAACACAGGGCCCCTACGCACCTCATGGGATAAGTAAGGACTGAATGATGAATGGATGGTAATTACAGTGAACTGAAAGACGTATAACAAGTAATCCAAAATATACTTGGAAATCTACCAACAGTACCTATCAATCCGGGAGAGTAGTGGCTCGGGGCTAGGCTACTTTGCCCTGACGCATAAGGATAGAGTGACCAGACGCTCGTCCATGGGTGGCAGTATGTAAGGAATAGAACCCAGCTACCACTCGGATGTGAACCATTGGGCGTCACATCCGACTGAAGCGCCGTAACCAAAATAAATTTTAAAAATAATAATAATGTCTATTATTTTTTGTATAAAAAAGTTTAATTAGTATCTATGATTTTTAAATTAACCTTTGTACTCTTACTATGTGATAGATTTTCAGTACGATGACGTCACTCATTTTAATCTGCAAAGTGAAAGAGTGAGTTGGGGAAATCATATAAAACACCGAATTCAAGGGGAAACTGGGCAAAAATATTCTATCAGAGAGAGAGAGAGAGAGAATGATAATTCCTCCACTACGAGTCTATTTTTTTAGTTGATTCTTGCTACCCCCCCTCCCCCCGTTTTATTCTGCTTAGGAGGAAGGGCTCTAGGAGTGACGGTGCTAAACTCCCTTCACCTTAACTTGGCAGAGGTTTTCGTCTAATACTCGTAGCTAACCAAGTGACAGTGGCAGATAGACAATGTAACGGCTCTACATCCTTTTCAAAGCACTTCTTCGTGACTAGTATCATATTCCAGCGTTAGTCTCTTGTAAAAACTCTGAATTCAAGATGGATATGGAAATTCTAGGGCAAGTTAAGGTGAACATAGTAAAGAATCAATACCCGTTGGTCCCTTCACTACGAAAGATGGACATTATGCTGAAAAATATCGTCTGCAGACAGCAATACTGAAGTAAAAGGGGCGTCCTCGGAGGAAAGGAATTCGCAAAGATATTTCAAAATGGTAGTAGTAGTTGTTGTAGTAGTAGCAGTAGTAGTGGTTATAGTGGTGGTGGTAGTACTAGGAGGAGTAGTAGTAGTAGTAGTGGGTGGTGGTGGTGGTGGTGGTGGTGGTGAGTGTCAATATCAGCGTCATTGGCACTGGCAGTAGTAGTGGCAGTGCCAGCGGCAATGTCAGTTGGTGTGTAGGCAGTGGCAGTGGTACTGGTAGTGGAAATGGCAACTGTCGTGCTACTAGCACTGGCAGTGGCACTGGTATTGGCAGCGGTAATACTTGTAGTGGCAGTCTTACAGGTGGTGGCTGTGGAGTAGTGGCAGTGGTATTGGCAGTGCTAGTGATACTGTTTGCGGCAATGGGAATGGCAGTGGCAGTGGTACTGGTAATAGTAGTGCTACTGGCAATGGCAATGGTACTGGCTATAGCAGTGGTACTGGAAGCAATACTGGCACTGGTAGTGCTACTGGCAGTGGCACTGTCACTGGTAATAGTACTGAGTGTGTTAGTGGTAGTGGCTGTGGTTGTGGTAATGGCAGTGGCAAGGGTGGTAGCTATGGCAGTCATTTTGGCAAGGCAGTGGCAATGTAGTGGAACTGTCAAGGGCAGTGGCTGAGGCAGTGGTGGTGTCAGTGTCAGTGGTAGTGGTAAGTAGTGGTAGTTGCAGTGGTAGTGCTAGTGGTTGTGGTGACAGTTGCAGTGGTAACTGTTTTTGTTGTTGTTGTGGTGGTGGTGGTGGTGGTGGTGGTGGCAGTGGTAGTGGTAATGGCTGTGGTAATTGTTGCTGTTGTTGTTGTTGTTGTGGTGGTGGTGGTGGTGGCTGTAAGAATTTAATTGGCAGAAGCAGTGATAGTGTCAATTTTAGTGACAGTGGCAGTGATATATAATATAACAGTGGCAGTTGTATCGTGAGTCTCAGTGGGAGTGGTGGTGGTGGTGGTAGTGGTAGTGGCAGTGGTAGTATCAGTCACAGTGACCGTGGGAGTGATAGTGGTGATGTCAGTGGTAGTGGCGGTGATAGTGGCGGTGGTAGTGAAGGTGGTAGTGGCGGTGGTAGTGGCGGTGGTAGTGGCGGTGGTAGTGGCAGTGGTAAAGGCATTGGAATTGTCCTTGGTAGTGACAGTGGTGGCAGTAGTGACAGTGTCAGTGGTAGTGGCGATGGTAGTGGTGGTGGCATTGTCAGTGGTACTGGTGGTGGCACTGTCAGTGGTAGTGGTGGTGGCGTTGTCAGTGGTA
>JAGKTI010027254.1:0-13316 GCA_018397915.1 Birgus latro | reverse complement strand
GGCACAAAAGAAGAAAGCATATAATGAGTGGATGAGGAACAGGGGCGTCGAAGAAGCTGAGAGACGGACGAGAGAGTTATATGTAGTGAGGAGGAGAGAGGTGAAAAGATTAGTAAGAGAGAGTAAGAAGAGAGTGGATGAGGAATTTGGAAGGAATTTGAGTGCAAAGTGGAGGGAATGTAAGAAAATGTTCTGGAAGGAGGTAAAGAGAGCTAGACAGGGTGCCAACGAAGTCAGTGGGGGTGTGAAAGATAAAAATGGTAGATTACTAGTGGAGAAGGGAGAAAAAGTAAACAGATGGAGAGAACATTTTAATGAACTGTTGAACATAGAGAATGAAAGTAATGCAAGTATAAGTGGCTGGGGAATGGCAGGGAGAAGGAGGGTTGTGAGAAGAGAGGAAGAAATCACCAGGACGGAAGTGGTGGAAGCAATGAAGAAAGTTAAAATGGGGAAAGCCGCAGGAATTGATGGAGTGTGTGGTGAAATGCTGAAGCATGGGGGAGAGATAGTAATAGAATGGATGTGGAAGGTGTGCAGATTGGCTTGGGAGGAGGGTAGAGTCCCGGAGGATTGGAAGTCAGGTATAATTATTCCTCTGTACAAAGGAAAAGGGGAAAAGCAGTGTGTGGTAATCATAGGGGCAATTGCCTTCTCAGTAATAGGAAAAATATATGGTAGGATACTTATTGATAGTTAGGGAAATTACTGAGGAATTAGTTGGAGAAGAACAAGGAGGTTTTAGGAAGGGAAGAGGTTGTGTAGACCAGATATTCATTCTTAGATCTTTAGTGGAAAAGTTTCTAGAGAAGGGCAAGAAGTTGTATGCAGCCTTCATGGATCTGGAGAAAGCATATGACAGGGTGGATAGACAAGGTTTGTGGAAGGTATTAAGAATATATGGAGTAGATCGGAAGTTGTTGAAGGCAGTGAAGAGTATGTATGAGGGTGCTAAGGCTGCAGTGCGTGTGGATGGCAAACTGAGTGAATCTTTCCATTTGAAGGTTGGATTGAAACAAGGATGTGTCATGTCTCCATGGTTGTTCAGTCTATATATGGATGGGGTTATAAAAGAGGTACAAGGTCGGACAGTGGATGTTGGAGTGGCCCTAGTGAGAGAGGGCAGTGTTTGGAAACTCCCTATACTGTTGTTTGCAGATGATACTGTGTTGTTGAGTGAAGACGAAGGGAAGCTGCAAGGCTTGGTAGACGAGTTTGGGAGAGTATGTAAGAAACAGAATCTAAAGGTGAATGTGGGGAAGAGTAAAGTGATGGTCTTCGAGAGAAGTGAAGCCAGTGAGTGTACAGTGAGATTGGATGGGAAGGATATGGAGAATGTGGGTGAATTTAAGTACTTGGGCAGTGTGATGAGTAAGGATGGTAGTCTGGAGGGTGAAGTGCGCGAAAGGGTACAGCAGGGAAGGAAGGTTGCTGGTTCGTTGAAAGCAGTGATAAGAAACAGGGAGGTGAGCATGGAAGTGAAAAAGTTGTTACATGACAGTTGTGTGATACCAACTTTGACATATGGAAGTGAAGCTTGGACCCTGTTGGAAGGACAGAAGTCAAGAGTGAGAGCAGTGGAAATGAGTTATTTGAGAGAAGCATGTGGAGTCACATGGAGAGACAGACTAACAAATGGGGAAGTGAAGGAGCGTTGTGGTGTGGTTGAGGACGTGATGGGAAGCGTTAAGAGAAACACATTAAGGTGGTTTGGGCATGTGGAGAGTGAAAGATTGACGAGGAGAGTGTATGTGAGGTGGAGGGGGTGAGAGGGAGGGGGAGGCCGAGGATGAGATGGAGGGATGGAGTGGAGAGGTATATGAGAGAGGGGGGTGTGAGTTGGGAGCGTGGTAGTGAAATGGCAGGGGACAGAGTGACATGGAGGCGATTTGTTTGTGGCCACCCCGTTCGGGATTGAGGCGTCTGGCAATAGATAGATTGAATGACATGAAAAAATGCGGGATTTTGACAAGATGGCTGCCTTTGAATCAACCTCCTCTCTAGTGTTCCCGGTTTAGCTTAAGTTTCGCCACTGTTTATCCGACATTTTCTGGTGCCCAGACCCGGAAGCCTTTAGATGACGTCTACTGGAAGGTATTTAGCCCGGATTAGTTGCGAGAAGAATGGCGAAATCGTTGGAAGACTTTGTAAAGAGGAGGACGGCTGCCAAAGGTTGGTTGACTCGAAGCATTACTGAGTTAAGAGTTATTAGATGACGAGTCTACCACTCAAGAGTTATTAGAAGCAGCCGTTAGTGATTTTGATAAGCGGCTAGCAAATTTAGATGATCTTCAGGCAGCAGTGGAGTTAGAATTAGAAGACCCTGCTGAATTAGAGGAAGATAAAGTTAGAAGGGCAGCAAGAAATGTTAGAGCTGAGGCTGCCAAAAGACTCAAGGATGCAACAAATGATAATAGCACTGTATCTACATCCAGTAAAGATAAGTCAGAAGTTAAATTACCCAGACTAGAGCTCCTTAAATTTTCTGGTGAACTGACAGATTGGCAGTCGTTTTGGGACAGATTTGAGGCTTTAGTGGACCAGAGTGAGCTGCCAGTTATCAGCAAATTCAGCTATCTGCAATCATTACTTCAAGGAGAAGCTCTATCAGTCATCCAGGGGATAGCACTTACCACTGCAAACTACACTGTGGCCTGTAATCTCCTCAAAGAAAGATTTGGTCGTCCAGAGAGGATAATATTTGCCCATGTCCAGGGTTTACTAAATGCCTCTTTAACACCCAGAGTGAAGGGAACCAGTTACGTCGATTTGTTGTGGAAGCATGTGAGAAGTTTGGAAGGCCTCGGTATCAACGGTAACCAATACGGTGTGCTGTTGACTCCAGTTATCCTGTCTCGTCTTCCACAAGAAATACGTTTGGAATGGTTGAGGGAAAGTTCCGGACATGAAGGCGACCTGGAGTGGCTCCTCAAGTTTCTGCAGGAGGAGATCCAGTGTCGTGAGAGGTCTGTAACTTTCAAGGAACTGTCCGTGGAGAAAGGCAACCCTCGGCGAGAAGATACCGAAAGGAGGAAGATTGGTTCTGCTTCAGCCCTGCAGACCACATCCGAGGAAGGTTCACTGCAGTGTGTGTTCTGCCAGAAGCTACACAAGTCTGAGAAGTGCTGGCACATCTTGAGGTTGGACAGACATGGTCGAGAGGGGAAAGTTAGACAAGCTGATTTGTGTTTTAAGTGTCTTTCCAGGGGCCATGTTTCTAAAGGTTGTAGAGGTAAAGTTAAGTGCACTCAATGTAATGGGTTCCATAATATTCTCTTTTGCAACAATGGTAAAATTAATTCTGAGACTCACAATAAATCTTCACTTAAACAAAATTCTAGTCAAAAGTCAGGAGGTCAGTCTAATGATTCAGTCAGTATTGTTGAACATGTTGGTATTTCTCATGATCGAAGAATGAAAAAGTCTACTGTTTTGCAAACAGCCAAAGTCAAAGTTTGTTCAAGTAGTGGTAAGTCTGTTTTGGCCACTGTTATGTTTGATTTAGGAGCAGATACCACCTATATGAGTCATAATCTTGTCAGAAGGGTTAAACCTAAATGGATCACTTCAAAATACACCTCCTACTCTGCTTTTGGTAATCAGAAATCACAAGACAGTAAAGAAAGGAATGTGTATGACTTGAATTTAGTTGACATTGAGGGTAACAACCATTCTGTACTAGCAGTTGAAGTTATGTCTATTTGTCCTCCTTTGCGACATCAGAGGCTACCTGATGATGTTATGCAGTCTTTTTCACAGCTACAGTTGGCTGAGGACTATGGACGTGACCGTGACCTCACTTTAGATATGTTGGTTGGTGTTGATAATTATTGGAAATTCGTTTCGGCTGATAATGTTGTCAGATTTGATGACTTAGTGGCCCATGAATCAGTATTTGGTTGGATTTTGTCTGGTTCATGTTTGTGCGGCCATGTGGAGATTGTATCTCATCAAATGTTATGTATCAATGCAACCAAAAATGTCAGTGAGTCAAATTTGCATAAGTTTTGGAGTCTTGAAAGTGTGGGTATTTATACTGAGAAAGATAAACCACCTAAAGACCCTGTTTTGGATAAATTTGAGGACACAATTAAGTATGTTGATGACAGGTATGAGGTTGCTTTGCCTTGGATAAGTGATGAGGTAAAATTAAGTCTACTAAATAATGAGAAACATGCTAGAAAGAGATTGTCAGTACTGAACTATAAATTTGACAAAAACCCTGATCTGAAAGAAGAATATGACAAGGTATTTAAGAGTTATGAGCAGGATAACATTATTGTTGAGGTTCCTTTCTCTGAGTTAGAAAGTCCTTATCCCACTTACTATATGCCACATAGACCAGCTATTAGAGACAGTGTTTCCTCTAAAGTAAGGACTGTTTTTGATGCTTCTGCAGCAGGACCTAATGGTGTTTCACGGAATGATTGTTTGGAATCTGGTCCCTCATTAATTCCTGATCTTGTAGAAATTTTAATAAGATTCAGAAGATGGAATATTGCCTTGACAGCAGACATTACTAAAGCCTTTTTGCAGATAAAAGTACAACGCCCTGATCAAGATGTTCACCGTTTTTTGTGGCAATGTGGTGATATAGTTCGTGTGATGAGATTTGTGAGGGTGCCCTTTGGTAACACTAGTCCATTTTTATTGAATGCCACTATCAAACACCATTTAGACTCTTACCATAATTCTGTCACAGTACAAGAACTTAAGGAAAATTTATATGTTGATGATTGGCTCTCAGGAGCAGATACTGTAGAAGAAGCCTGCAAAATGTTTAGTGAAGCTAAAAGTATATTGTCCGATGCAGGCATGACTTTATCCAAATGGCACACTAACAATGATTTTTTGATTAATCAGCATGAACAGTTTGAACCTGAGGTTGGTGTAACAAAATTGTTAGGAATGTACTGGAGTCCCTCAGAAGATGTGTTTTCCTTTAAGGGTCTCAACTTGGATAATAAGTTTGATTTAAATTTCACTAAAAGAAATGTATTAAGTTTCATTGCTAGACTGTTTGATCCTCTCGGCTTAATTAGTCCTTTCACTGTGTATGCTAAAAATTTGTTTCAACAGATTTGGCGTCTAGGACTTGGCTGGGATGAAATTTTGCCTCATGAGTTGCAATATAAGCTTCAGTGCTGGATTAACAGTATTCAGTTAATTAAGAATTTTGAGATTGACAGATGCTATTTTCCAGGCCTATCTTTGAATTCAGCAACTGGCTTGGAAGTTCATGCTTTTAGTGATTCCTCTGAGAAAGGATATGGCTCTTGTATTTACTTGAGGATTCCTAAATCAGATAATCAATTTAATGTTTCCTTTGTTATGTCTAGAGCAAAAGTTGCTCCTATCAAGTGGGTTACCTTGCCACGGTTGGAATTACTTGGAGCTCTGTTAAGTGCTTGTCTCATTAACTTTGTGAAATCTGCCCTACATCTGAGTGATGATGTTAAGCTAATTTGTTGGACAGATTCTAAGATTGCTTTGTCTTGGATTAAGGGGAATCCTGCTAGGTGGAAAATGTTTGTTGCCAATAGAGTAACAGAAATCCAGACTTTAACATCTCCAAGTAACTGGTTCCATTGCCCTGGTGCAGATAATCCTGCTGATTTGCTTACTCGAGGTGTGACTGGTGATCAACTAATTTCAAATGACTTGTGGCTTCAAGGTCCAAAATGGTTATCTGATTCCTCAATGAACTTGTTTACTGAGATTATTGATGAGTATGAGACAAATGATGTTGATATTCCCTGTGAAGAATTCAGGGGGGAAAGCCTGGTTATGACTGTTGTTGAGGAAGCCACAGCTGCCTTTGATTTTAATTAATGGAGTGATTTTACCAAGACCATGAATATTACTGCATGGGTTTTGAGATTCATTAACAATTCTAAACCCAATAGTACTAAATTTTCAGGTCCTCTCACTTATAATGAATTGAGTAAAGCAAAGGAAAAAATTTTCATCTGTGTTCAGAAAGAATTTTATGAGAAAGAAAGAAATGCTTTGTCACTAGGTAAACCACTCCCTAGAAATTCTTCACTGAGGAACCTTGATCCATTTTTAGATTCTGATGGATTGCTCAGAATTAAAGGTAGATTACAGACTTCTGAACTGAGTTATGACAGCAAACACCCAATAATTATACCAAATTGTCATGTGGCCAAACTCATAATTCTGTTTCAACATAAATTTTTGAAGCATGCTGGTGTTCACATGCTTATGTCAACTGTTAGAAATTCTTACTGGATAATTGGATTAAGAAGACTTGCTAAAAGAGTTTGCAAAGAGTGTGTAGCTTGCAAAAGGTTTGACTCAAGGCCTTATAACCAACCAGCAACCCCTTTGCCAGAATTGAGAGTTAAATCTACATTCCCTTTTGCTATAACTGGATTAGATTTTGCTGGCCCATTATTTGCAGTTGATAGTCCTTCAAATAAATTGTATATTTTATTATTTACCTGTGCTGTCACAAGATCTATCCACTTAGAATTGACAGACTCACTTTCAGTACCTGATTGTCTGTTGGCCATAAGGAGATTCTCCGCAAGGCGAGGTCTCCGTTCAGTGATTTACTCTGACAATGCCAAAACCTTTATAAGTGTAGCAAGTAAGCTTCAGCAGTATTTTAGTCTATTAAGCCCTGAATGGGAATTCATCACTCCCAGGTCCCCATGGTGGGGAGGTTGGTGGGAACGGCTTGTGAGGTCTGTTAAATCACCTCTTAAGAAATCTCTTGGCACTAAATGCTTGACTAAATGTGAACTTGAGACAACTTTGGTTGAAGTAGAAGCTTGTGTCAATTCTAGACCTCTTACATATGTCAATGAAGAACCCGATGTTGCTAACCCCTTGACACCCTCACATTTTCTGATTGGTCGAGTTGCGGGATTTCAGCCTCATGTTTCTGATAAACCTTTGGATATAAGTAACAAAAATTTAAGTGAAAGAGAAATTGTTCGTAAGAGACAACTCGACCAATTCTGGAAAATGTGGAGTGATGATTACTTAAAGAATTTGCCTCCTACTGTGAAGGGATTTAAGGCTAATTGTAACCTGAAGAGGGGTTCTGTAGTTTTAATTAGGGAAAATGAACTGGCCTCTGGGCATAATTACTGATTTATTTCCTGGCAGGGATGGTGTAGTAAGATGTGTAAAGGTACAAACTGCCAAGGGTATATTGTGTAGACCTGTTCAGAAGTTACATGACTTCGAGATTTTTTATGACATAAATTGTGATGATTTAAATTCACCAGCTACTCAAAAAAACTTTGCCCAAAACAGGGATGAAAACAATGTTGAAGTGGCTGATGATAATGATGATGAAATTGAA
This sequence comes from Birgus latro, assembly GCA_018397915.1. Taxonomy (NCBI): domain Eukaryota; kingdom Metazoa; phylum Arthropoda; class Malacostraca; order Decapoda; family Coenobitidae; genus Birgus; species Birgus latro. The sequence goes on along the minus strand of JAGKTI010027254.1, from coordinate 5,980 downwards.
AGTCATGAACAGGTGAAGGTATCTAGAAGAGGGCGTATGATAAAGCCTCATACGGTACTGGATTTGTGATTTATAAACTATAGCTTTAAGAAAGAGGATAATTTTGTAGTTTTGTAATTTGTGGAACTGAAGAATAGTTCATTTTCTTTAACATAAAATAATAAAATACTGTAGTTTTCTCATTTGCTCAACTTTGGATAGGAGCTAAAGTGCTCCTATGGTGGGGAGCATGTTAAGAATAATATAGTATTCTGTCCTTTTTTTTTCTTAGTCACTGTCTAGTCATCACTAGTTTTCTGTTACTTACCAAATATCCATTTCTATTATAGGTATTATCCTAATATTTGAGATTATTCATTTCTTGTCTTTTGCTTGAGATTTTTGAGTAATTTAAGTATTGGTATAAATTTAATTGATTGTGTTGAGTCATTTGCAAGTGAGTTTAAAGCTGTAATAATACCAGTACTTATTTTCCAATGACTGATTTATGTACTTGTTTGAATGACATGAAAAAATGCAGGATTTTGACAAGATGGCTGCCTTTGAATCAACCTCCTCTCTAGTGTTCCCGGTTTAGCTTAAGTTTTGCCACTGTTTATCTGACAAGTATAAAACAACGCCACAGGTTGCTGCAGTGCCGAACTTACCCTTTACGGCACTAAGGCAGAGAAAGGTAATGGCAGAGAGGAAAAAAATAGTGTGGAATGAATGTTGAAATGATAGTAATGTTGACGCTGTTTTACGTTGAAGTAATGGTGTTAAAATGGTGTGGGAAGTCCTTAGACTATCCATACCTAAACAGATACTGTCCACCCAATCCCATCCTTCTCTTATCTGTAATATTTCTGTAACTATCATTATCTTAGTAGATTAGTAACACATTTAAGGGGAGGCGGTAGCTCGATCGGTAGAGAGTTGGCTTGCAGTCCCAAGGGACCCAGGTTTGAATCCTCGCTGGGGCAGGGAACAGTTTAAGGATTTGAATTTCATTAAATCAGGCTTTACTGATCTACCAGGAGACCTGCCGACATGTCGTAAAAATAACCCCGCTAATACCAATACACCTGTCCTGTATGAGACAGCCCTAGCATGTATTCAATATGGACGGTGGGTGTTAGCGCCGAAGTGGTGACATGTAGAGGTGTATGGTATGTAGGAGGACGGCTGGGCCTTGATAGCAGGCTGTAAAGCCTATGCCCAGAGTCGGACACAAAAAAAAACAAAAAAAAAACATGATTTTCCCTTTCTAAAACCTCTCTGTTATCATACTGCGTTCTTGCAGATGCTTGACCCAAACTTTTCTTATCAGCTTTTCTAATATCTTACAACACCGGTCAGTGATAGCCTATTAGTCGGTAGTTGAATGGTTGTGTCTACTACCTTTCTTGAACAAGGGAACAGTGTTTGCTTTCTTCCAAATATCAGGTAGTTTACCTTGACCAAAGGATAGCTTTTCTAATATCTTACAACACCGGTCAGTGATAGCCTATTAGTTGGTAGTTGAATGGTTGTCTACTACCTTTCTTGAACAAGGGAACAGTGTTTGCTTTCTTCCAAATATCAGGTAGTTTACCTTGACCAAAGGATTCTTTGAATATTAAACAATTGTCTGTGTAATTCTTCTGCACATTCATGTAGCACCAAACCTGAAATTTCGTCAGAACCATATGCTTTTCCAGTGTCTAATTTACTTAACTCTTCCTGTACTTCTTTTTCTGATATTTGTATATCTGGTAATATGTGTGGGCATGTATGTTCCACATCATTTCTTTCAAAATTATTCCCTTTTGTAAAATCTGCTTGGAAGTTTTTATTGCTTCACAAATATCTTTCTCTTGTGTAAAAATGATCCCCTCATCCGTAATGGATTGTATTTATCTTAACTTTGGTTTTGCTTCCGATAGCTGTTAAAAAGCTTAGGTTGACCACTACTTTTATTTATAATGTCTTCCTCAAACTGTCTCTGAGCCTCCCTCCTTATCCTTGTATAATCATATGCCCTCTCACTATTGTGTCTTCTGTATCTATTCCACAGCAAGTCTCGGTTTTCCTTTGATTTTTTAAATTCTGTATTAAACCATTTCTTTATTTTCATTTCTATTGCTTTGTGCTGAGGGATGTAATTCTCGACTCCTGTTTCATAAAGATCACAGAATTTTCTACATATAATATTTAAATCTTCTCCTCTAAGCTCCTTTTCCCAATCTACAGTATGTCTAAGAAGTACTTCTTCAGGTCATGACAGTTGCCCTCTTTGTAGTTTAGACTCTGTAACTCTCATTATTGGTAAAGTAATATGAAGTCCTCAAAGTAATATGAAGTCCTGCATGGTCACTTTTGCTGAATGAGGGATGATACATTATATTGTCAATTTCATTTCCTTGCCTAGTAAATATAAGATCTAGTACTGATAGATCATCAAGACCTCTTTTTCTGGTGTTTTCCTTTACATACTGTGTTAGGAAAAACTGCATAAGCTCTAGGAACTTTTGATCCCAACAGCTTTCCTGGCTTTTTACATCTAGAGTATTCCAATTTATAATTGTATTGAAGTCTCCAGGTAATATAATTCTTTCAGATTTCTCTTCCATTCTATGTAGTAATGTTCTTATACTTTGACCTGTACATTCTGCCAGGTCTTCATATTCACCTCTTTCCCAAGTGTTTGTTTTGGGTGGCATGTATGAATTTGCCACAGTTAGTTTCCCTTCATGTGTTAATTTCCAATGCAATCAGTTCTACTTGTGAGGGTATATTTAGTTTTATTTCGCCGACTTGTAGATTTTTCTTTATTAAGATTATAATTCCTCCTCCCTTTCTTAAATTTCTGTCTGTTCTCCATATATTGTATTCCTCTAAGTTTAGGGTATTGTTTAACATTTTTGGGGTTAACTTTGTTTCATTTAGGCAAATAATATGTGGTTCCTTTTCTTTGGTACACTCTTCTGTCTCTTGTAATTTAGACATAATTGAAGGCATTTGACAGAATACCACACCAAAGGCTTTTATGGAAACTGTACCATCCAAGACCATCTGTGCTGTTGGATCCAGGATTTTCTCAGAAAAAGGAAAATTAGAACAGTACTATGGGGAAAATACTCATCATGGAGGGAAGTGACTAGTGGAGTACCACAGGGCTCAATGCTGGCACCACTTGTTTTCAGTTTATGTAAATGACATAGACAGTAATATTGGAAATGGAAGCTATCTGAATATGTTTGCTGATGATGCAAAAATACAAAGCAAAATTACTAATACAGATTCTTGCAGAGATTTATTAGAAGAATTAAATAAACTTCATGAATGGGGCAATAAATGGAAAATGCAATTTAATGTGAACAAGTGTCATGTAATTAAGTTTGGTAAAAGTAAAAAAAGACCAGATTGGGATTATAAGTTAGGAAGATCAACCCTACACATATCAGAAAGGGAGAAGGACATAGGAGTGATTATAAAAAACAGACTGTCTCCGGCTGACCTCATCAGTGCGAAGGTAAGGAAGATGTATACATTGCTTGCTGATATGAGAATAACATTCACATGTATAGGACATGCTGAGAAAGATAATAACGTTAATTATCAGACCAACCCTGGAGAATGCATCAGTAGCCTGGAATCCTCATCTCAAAAACACATAGATAAGATTGAAAAAGTACAAAGGGCAGCTACAAAATGGGTACCAAGGTTAAGGGATCCAAGCTACAAATAAAGACTAGAAAAACTGAAGCTACGAAGAGAGACTAGAAAAACTGAATCTACCAACACTACAGGAGAGAAGGAAAAGAGGAGACATGATTATGCTATATAGGTGCATCTCAGGGAATGAGAAAATAGATAGATATAAATGAATATGTAACCTATGGGGAAACATCAGCAAGAGGACAATGCCAAAAACTATACAAAAATAGAGGTGATAAAGACGTAAGGAAACTCAGTTAACCAAATAGGGCAATCGATCACTGGAATGCACTACTGACGGAAATAGTGTGTGCCAAAACTATTAATAGATTTAAGCATATGTATGATAAAAATGGTTTAATTCATGGGACAGTAAGAACTTGACTCATTCCTGTAAAGATAAAATTAGGTAAGAACACACACACACACACAGCCTATTGTGATTATGTGAATGAATGCGTGAGTGGTGGTCCCGTGGGATGTTAGTAAAAAAAAATGCAGGTTTCAGTTATAAATAGAGTACTTGACACAGTGGAAATAAAGTCTCCGTTTGGTTGCATTATGGCGAAGGAAAGTTCTTCATTTACATCTGGTGGTGAGGAATTTGCGGGCTTCTCCGACGAAGACATGGGTACAGGAAGTACTAACCTAAACTAAACAAGAGTAGCAGAAGTGGAGAGAGTGGCGGAGAGGAATGTCCAAGAGCTGAAAAAGGTATGGGGAGTAATAAGAGAGTTAAAGGAGTGAACCTTAGAGCAGGAAAAAGATATCAATGTACTCCAGGGTAAGTTAGAAAAAGTTTGTACACACAGTGATGAACAAGAACGAGAAGTCTCAAATGAAATAAAACAGCTCAAGAGGGAAAATAAGAAGCTGGAAGAAGAAGGAGACAGGATGAAAAGTAAATTAGATGAGTATGAATCAAAATCAAGGATGCAAAATGAGCACATCAAGGAAATCAAGGAGCAACACAAGGGGTGGAGGAATATTAAAGAGGAAGGAAATATAAATTTGAAAGAGATTATAGAACAACAAAGCAAGGAAAAGGTGGAGAAAAGTGGTTAGAGTACTAAGAAGTAGGACTCTTTAATCAGGGATGTAGAAGATAAGAAAAAATGTGTGATAATTTCAGAAGTAAAAGAAAAATGTATGACAGTAAGATCTGAGAGGGAAAGAGAAGAACTGAGTAAATTTAAAGAGATAGTAGTTATGGAGGGTAACAACGAAGCTCAAGTGTTTAGGCTAGGAAAGTACGAGGCAGGAGGGGTGTCGAGGCCACTTAAAGTTTAAGTCTCAGGTGATGGTAAATGAAATCATCAACAGAATATGGAAATTATCAGACAAAGAGGGGGTTCAAGAATATTTGGATAAGGAGAGATGCAAATGAGGAAGAAAGAGCTGGCATTAAGGTCTCCAGGCAAAATGATTCTCTCTTCGAAAATACAGGCAGGAAGTGATTCACTATGAAAGCAGCTTGCCTGAACATACACATTCACAATATAAACAAGAATACAGTCAAGATGTGAGCACTGTTACTAACTGTGCTGGGAGATTTCTGACTCTGAGGATAAAATCAAAGGCAATGGCACTTAAACAAAATAAACCTTACTTCACTTACAAAATCTCTTAACGGTACATCACAGAATTAGGTTCTTTAATATAATAAACAGGAGCACAATGGTGAACCCATCATCCACCCACTTAGTGTTGCAGTACTCAAGTTTAGGGTAACTCTACACTGAGTAGCAAGCCAAATGATTTCCTGTAAACCAGGGAAACATTTACAACACTGGGTGGTAACCTTATAACCAACCAACATGTGTTCCCTTCGTGAAAACAAGTGGACTGGTGGAGGGTTAGTGCCCCTTCCTAGAAAATAACTAATTAAAAATACGATCAAGAAGCCTCAGACCAGAACTGACCACAAGGTGACAACTAAGGACCAAACAAAGGACATGGTACAGATTGCGATATGAAATGTAAGGGGCATGAATAGTGGTGAGGTGAAAGAGAGAGAGATTGTCCAGATGCTTGAGGATGCAAAAGTGGATATATTTGTGGAAAAACTGTGACAAAATGGCGAGATGAGACTGTGAGAGAATGGGAGTATGGATGGGGTATACTCGTATGTGTGGGGGTAGGCGAGAATGAGAGGGCAAAAGGAGTTTGTACTGTTGTGTGCAAGAGGTGTTAGGAGAATACGAGAGAGTATGGATCTGTCGGCTCAAGAACTGTGTGGGTAAGACTGAAAGTTGGACTACAAATGTGGGCAATTGTGTGTGTGTGTGTGTGTGTGTGTGTG